>WBMZ01013043.1:0-259928 GCA_013400975.1 Atrichornis clamosus
CCCGCCACATCAGCCAAAGTAGAAATTTGAGGACACTTGTTGGCAGCACTTGCTGTTGCCCTGTTGTTGAAAAGCTTGAGCAAAATGGACTTAGAACAAAGGACAGACCTGCAGCATTCAGGGACACAGGGAAAATGAAATTAAGAGAAGTTTGTATTTCCTTCCTGAGATGGATGCATTTATTTCATTGAGGCTTCTGCATCAACTGTCTCCACATGCAAATGCTACTTTTTTGTAGACCACTAGGTCTTGTACAAGGGTGTACAGATGCCACTGGTGAGGCAGAACCATTGGCATCACCAACCCCATGGCAGGAATTATCAGAAACAAGAAGACTTTGCCCCAACAGAGCAGGACTACCACTGTAACAATCCACAGCATTCACTGATATCCTTGGGGCTACTTGGACACTATGTGAGCTTTTCTGCAAGCAGGTCCATGGAGCAAGTTGTTCTCCTAAGGGAAAGTGGCATTGTTTAGCAAGATGTCCTTTTTTCAAACTTTTTTTTTAATGCAGTTTAAAGGGATCCTGCCTTTAAAAATGGAAATGTGGGGGAAGAAAGCAGTCCATCCTTATGCAGAGGTGAAACAGAGGTTTCTCCTCCTCCATGGCTCTGGGCAAGCCCGGACAGACCCAGGGTAAGTCCAGTATGTATGGCTGAACTGGTGTCCATCTGATGCCCATTTCGCATGTGACCATGATAGTTGCAGTAACAGGATGGAGCTTTGTTTTCTATCCCCAGACACCCCATCACAGTGGATACAGTTCATCCTCAGGACCAAGAAGGATGAGCGGCAAATCCCTGTGATGACTCTTCTCCAAGCTGGATGGTTATCTGTGTGAAAGAGGCTGAAGGGGCTGAGTGAAAAGAACTGGCAAGGTAAATCCCTGCTGTCAGCTGCAATGGGAGAGAAGTGCCCACACTGGCAGTACCCTTGGGTTCCACTTTCTGCTCTCTGGAACACAAAGCTTCTGCAGCTGCAGGTGCTGATGTGAGAAGCCTTCTCCTCTTGTCACCCCATAGCTTTAGCAAAGAGGTTGGAGATCTGGACCTGAAGAGGAGGTGAAAGACAGTGGCAGGTGCTGGAGCAAGCCCTATGTGGCCACTCTCTCCTTGCACAGCCTCTTTGAGCTGAGAAGCTGCATCATCAATGAAAGGATGCTGCTGGACATTTGTGCCAACAGTATCAAAGACACTGAAAGTAATGTGGGAGCCACATCTCTCTGGGAGTGGCCACACTCTGTTTGGCACAGTGCCCTTCATGCCCAAATCAGCCGTATTCCAATGATGCATCCTTTTCCAGAAGTTATGCTGTATTTTTAAATGGTGTAGTCATCCCTCAAGCACTGCTAAGGCTGACTTGTTAAGTCAATTCCTAAGGCATCCAAAGAAACATTTGCTTACTACACTTCAGCCTATTAGTCTGCATTTTGTACAGCCCCTAGTATTTAGTGTCCTATACTTGACAGTCTTATTTACTAAGTAGTTATACTAAGTACTCCATAAACTTACATTACCTGGATTAGCTTGAACTGTTCAAATAACAATCACAAGCTACTTAATTGCATTCTCAAGTTTATTCATAAACCTGGAGATAAATTCTTTCATGCAACTCAGTTGTATTTTAGAGGTCACTGGTACTTGTGCCTCTGAAACTGCTAGAAGCTGCCAGAAACTTCCCCCATGTCTGACAGAGCAAGTACCAGCCAGTTCCAGGACAGACCCACCACAGGCCATGCCTGAGCCCATTGGCAACAATGCTAGTGCCTCTGGGATAACATAATTAAGGTGAAGAAAAAAAAATAAATCACTGAGCAACAGCAATTGCAGATGGAGAAAAGGAGTGAGAATATGTGAGACCAGCAACTCTGCAGGCACGAAGGTCAGTGAAGAAGGGCGAGAAGGTGCTCCAGATGTTGGGGCAGAGATTCCCCCAGAGCCAGTAGGTGAAGACCATGGTGAGGCAGGCTGACCCACTGCAGCCCTCAGAGGAGTGGATATCCACCTGTGGGCCATGAAAGACCAATTCTGGAGCAGGTGGATGCCTGAAGGAGGCTGTGACCCCATGGAAACCTTGGAGCAGGTTTGCTGACAAGATCTGTGACCACTGTGGGGGACCCACACTGGAGCAGTTAATATTCTGCAGCCCATGAGAGGTACTCACTTCAGAGAAGTTTGCGGAGGACTGTGCACCACAGGTCAGACTCCGTGCTGGAGCAGGGGAACAGTGTGAAGAGGAAAGAGCAGCAGACAATGTGTGACATTCAGAGATTATTCTGACTCTAAGGCAGAAGAGATGTGCAAAGTAACTTGTATTTTCTCTAACTGGTAACAGCATTACTTACTACTGGGGTACGAATAATGTCAACAGACTTGAGAGGGTCCTAGAAAACCTGTCTGATAAGGAAAGACTAAAGGGGTTTGGTCTTAGCTTCCCAAAGTAGATTCTGAGGGTACCGCATCACAGTATTCCAGCACTCAAAAGGCATCTACAAAGAGGAAGTCTCTGTTCACAAGACACGTGGAAAAAACAAGTGGCAATGGGTACAAGTTATACCAGAAGATGTTTCATCTCGATATAAAAAAATAAATTCTTTTCCTGTTAGAGCAATTATTCACTGAACAATCGCCCCAGGGATGTGGCAGAATGGCCATAAACAGATTTTGACAAGATGCAATTGGACAGGGTGCTCAATAGTTTCACCCAAGAGGACAAGTAAAAAAGCCCCAGTGTTTGACATGACTAGAAGAAGCCGCCAGTAGATGGTGGGGGCTGCCAAATGCTTTCATTGCTGGGAACTTTTATTTCGGAGTCACTACTGGCAAGACTCTGTTCTGGACATGGGCTTAGGGTAGAGTTGGGTAGGATACGCTAGAGCAGTGGCAGAGAGTGAAGTCTTTTCGCCATTCTCAGCTTCCCTTGGCAGCTCATTTGCAGGCCCAGCCCCACCAACACTGAGGCACTGTATTGATTGCTGTAGCACTTAATCCTATCCCACATCATGACCATAAAGCTAGCCAGAGCCCAGCTGCAAAACTGACACTCACCATCTAGGGCTCTCAAACAGAAATAGCCAGGACTGAAAGCTGAGGCAGCCCTCACCTTTCCTTGGCAGCTCATTCAACTAACACTGGGGTTCTGCAGTTGCTCTACTGTCCAAAGCACACCCACCACCTCTATCTCATCCAGAGTCCAGCTCCAAAGCAGACGCCCACCATCTAGAGCTCCCAACAGAAGTACTGAGAGGACTGAGGTGCTGGCAGTCCTCACCTTCCACTGGCAGATCCCTCACAGTCAAACTCATACTGAGGCTCAGTGTTTGCTCTTGCATTTAACAGTCACCTACATCGTGACAACAACCCTGGGCACAGTACAGGTCCATCCCAAATTCCACCAGCAGTAGCTCCCTAGAAAAACTGGCTAGGTCTTAAAAAGCTTTGGTAGCCCTCACCTTTCTTTTGCAGCTCCTTTGCAACCTCACAAATACTGTGGGGCTCTCTCTTGTACCTATGGCTAATTCTCAGCCTTGCATTTAGCCCTTAGAAGACCCCAGCTCCAAGAAGGATGCTGCCAGCTATGGATCCTGTTTTCATGGCCTAGACTGAAAGATTTTGAATTCCCTCACATTCCCTTGCCCATTCCTTCACAGCCCCACAAACACTGGGGCTCTGCTTTTTGTCCTGCACCTACAGCTAAGCTTAACCCTCATACTCACCCTAACCAGAACCCTAATGGGACACTGCACTCTCTCTGGCTCTCAGGAAGAAGTGGCAGCCCTCACCTTCCCTTGGGGGCTTTTTCATAGCCCTCCTAATGCTGGGCTTGCACTGACACCTCATCCTTTTCCTCACCCTCACCCTGCCCTCAGCCCATGTCCAACATGAGCCTTGCCAGCAACGGCTGTCTGCCTTGCACCAGGGTCTTAGCCATTTCAGCCCTCATCAATTCACAACACACTCAAAAAAGAAGAATTCTATTTAAACATTTCTCATGGAAGGAGGACTCCATTAGGATTTATTAATAGGGCTGGAGACTCCATAAGAAGAAATAAGAATGTAAGAAAAACAATTTTAAAACCTCTACAACTGACATACCCGAAGTATGCATATGGGACAAATAGTAAAAGGAAACAACCTCTGCAACTTTCCAGATTTTCTTGCTATATTTTTCTGTCTAAAATTCAGCTCCATGTTATTTCCTCATAGTTATCATTAAAGTATTTGAATAAAACAGTATATTTTTAAAAGTCCAGAGCAAAAATCAGGAAGATGGGATTCTCTTCCACAGTTTTGATTTTAAATTTTATAAGACTCAATACTGTGGCCAGGAATGAAATAAAACCCCTGTGAGGGGATAGAAGGGATAGAAAAGTGAAAGTTTACTACTGACTTTTCAATTAATTTAAAGAAGAGACTAGGAAGAAAAAGATGACATATATATAAATATATACATACACACACACACAAATATTCAAAGATGGAAATAGTATTTTTGTAGAATTTCAAAAGATTTAAAATAAAGGATGAATCAAAGTAATAACACATGACGGTATAAACACTCCATGAATATACTTAATTGCAATTCTCACTCCATAATTTAACAAATCTGCTTGCATGAACCCACAGAAGGTACATTGGCAGTGAAATGAACAGAACATATCTTCAGATAAATAACATATCTTCTTGCATGTATTGTATGTATATATACACTATACCTCAAAAATGGCTTTTTCCACTACTTCTGAGAGACAGAGATCGCACTGCAGATATTTCACCTTCCTAGTGTAGCACATTAGAGTTTTAACTCCTAGTCTTTAGAAGACTTTGAGGATTTGTCTCACAAGATTTTTCACAACAGTAGAAAAACAAATCATTAAATTAAAAGCTTTCCTAAAACTAATGCCATAAGGAGTGAGCAACGATGACAAATTACACTGTGATTTGTGAGTTATCAGGCAATGAAAAACAGAAGTTCACAAGAATGAAGTGATTCACATATCTATTAATTGCAAACCCTCTGCAACAAGTGGTGAAATTGAAAATCAGTAGTCAATAGGGCACAAATCAGATGACATTCTGACAGATAAACCAACCTGGAAAAATACGATTTTGTGCAGTTGGTCAGAGATCAATACAGCAAAATCAGTTAAAGTTCAATGATTAATGATAAGATTCTCAAAACTCTCTGATAAATTCAGAGTAAAAGTTCCAATGTCATACACTGTTTCTGGAAATCCCATCTCTAAAACACTGGGTTTTGCTATCTATTTCTTCTTTTTCATACTACTATCCAGCCACTTTATATGTCAAAGTGTACACTATTAGTATGAGATTTACTTTTTTAATATGTAATTCCTAAAGAACACCATGAAAATAAAAAACACAAACTTAAATCAAATTGGAATCATATTTATTTTGCCTCTTGAACTTTATAAGATTCACTACTACTTATATATCTGAAATATGATTCTGTTTCACAACAGCTTCTATATCTACAAATGTGGAAACCACATACAGTTTTGCATTAAAAAAAACCCTACTGCTCAATGAGCAGCCTGCAAAGAAGTTAACAGTTCATGGTTAACTTCTTCTTTCTGACCTGACTGTCAATATAAACCCACTGCCAAGAAACTACAACACAACTCTAAAGGAAAGGGCATAAGTTTCACATATAAAATTATATTTAATCATTTGTGCAGATGTTTGGTCTATAGATGAAAACAGTTTCAGGGTAAATACTTATATATTGCTCAAAAATGCTTCAAGGAAAATAAAAATTTATCTGAGACATGCCCTGAGCTATCTAGACTCCTTAATAGTGCAATGTTGCAGTGATGCCTGGTTTCACCCTGGCTTTTGCAAAATGAACACAATAACTGCTCACAGAGCTCCTAAATGGCTGACACAGCACAGTATTATATGCACTACAGCAATTCTTGTAGCTTTGCTAAGTTCCTCTTCATCCACTGGATATTGAGCTGAATTGTGTCAACTGCCTCTTTTACACAACGCAGTTGAGAACTCTCCTCTGACTTTGACTCAAAAAATGACTTGACCTGCATAGCAAGAATAAAGACAGAAAAAGAAAATCTTAATTAAAATCAATACTGGCCACACAAATAGGTTCAGCAGCAAAGTCTATACATGTTGCAGGAAATCTATTTTCCAGAATCGTTCGTACCTATGCAGTAAGCAAACCTCTCAAAGGAGTTCCCAAATGCAAGGAAAGCATTTTTCGTGGATACAGCAGCAATAACTCATTTGGTTTCAATAAATCATTTCACCAATACACAGACATTCATTTACCATATCATAAAGGAAACAGAGAGTATGCAGAGTTCTGAAAAAAGAGTCCTATTCTGTGACAAAGAACTGGTTGGTGCAAGCAACCCTGTTCAGCATTCTGGAGCGCCCCCACACCCAATCATCATTATGATTGTCAATGTTAACACTTACAGTATTATAGACCAAACCATTAACAACTATCTCTACCAAATTATCTGAATGAAAACATTGGACAAAACCTTAAACAATTCTTGACACATTAACCTCAAGGCCTTTTTAGGGAAGACAACAGAGCTTTCTAAAGGCTGTTAAACAGCTCTTAGCTGATACTCAACTTCCACAATAACTCTTTGGGACTGCTGACAGAAAAAATAGCATAAATTTATGGCACAGAAATAACATTTCAGACTTGCAGAAAGCATAGCTTGTTTACAAAATCCAGACCACAATTATATATAGATGAAAGCATTATTTTGTGAGACAGTGTGTTTCAATGAAAAGGAAAACGAAACAGTATAAACTGATAACTGGGTTCAACTCTGTCATGCAACTCTGTCACAGACTCAGTATACAACCTTCCAGGTGTTTATGCATATATTTGCCATGTGTGAAACAGGGAAAGCCACTGATGTATATCCTTGCAGAAGGGCTTCAAGGATGTAAGTAACATGTGAACATCCCTCATCTAAATGGAAACAGCACTGACACTAGAAAATACCCCTTTCAGGTAGATTGAGCCACCAACCTCAAGAAGATGCGCCTTTGTTGCAAACTGAGAAGTTGACCAGCTAATGATATTCTGGATAGTGTATGAGCCTAGGTGAAACCTGAAAGACAAACAAATATTTTTAGCTAGGAGACACTTTAAGATGCAGGTTCAGTATACGTATGCATTCTTTTCTACTATTTCTATTTCTACTTTTTTGTTTAGTAGTTGGAAATCATGAAAAGTACTTAAAGTCAAGTTTACGTATTTTATTTTTCCAAAAAAATATACAGTTTTAGAAACCCAAGCCTCTAGCTCCCTACTTCCTCTAAAAATGGAATGTCAGAGCAAAGGCCATGAAAAATTGTCAAACTTCTATTACAGACCAAATAGCAAGGAACTGAGGATACTACATAATGAATACCAAGATCTGTATTTGTGGTGGATGTGTTCCAAAGTTCTACCATAACTGAACCTGCAAGCAGGTTTTGTTTCAAGCAAAGCAATTTGTAATACTGGTTATGAAGAGCCTGCTAGAGCAGAAATTTTCACTAAGGAGAAGCTTTTTTTAGCAACATGAAACTGTTTAAAATCAAAGCTGAGATTTAGAAATAGAGGTTTCTAGTACTGTTAGCTTTTTAAAGACTTGGGGGCCAGCTTTCCTGCTGGGTACCCCTCAATGCCAGTTAAAGAGAACGTATTTCTGAATTAAGTGGGATATTTTGGTTACTTGATTTTAGGAGTTCTGTAAAAATGCAGAAAAAATAAATACTAAATTAATTCCCTGTGTCTCCTTTTGAATCCATTTGATCCACATAAATATCCTGTAACCAAAGCAATCATCTTAGAGACAGCAACCTTTCAAGAGAAGATCAAGATCGTTTAGAACTACTCTGAGATTCTAGAAAGCTCCAAAGTCCCATCAACAACTGGTGAGACTTGAAAGTTTATGTAGCAAGTTACATTTGTAAACTGCAATTTAAAAACATGATTTACAATTTTAGTATGAATCTTGTTATATGAATGCACATATTTATTGTCTCGCTTGAAAGAAAGAAAGAGGTGTTTTTGCCACTGTGAGTTTGAAGTTTCAGCTTCATCAAAAGCCTTACTTTCGTGTGAGCTTTTCCCAGTTCTCTTTGACAAAGTCCCAGGCCAGCAAATATCCAGGCAAACTCTGGCTTACAGTTGCTATGATATGTGAAAGCTCCTGAGACCTGATGATTTCTCCTTCAAGACTGTTCTGCATTAGCCTAGGAGACAAAGCATATGAAAAGAGACAGGAAAAAAACACCTATTCATATGTTCACATGGGTTTTCCGATAGTCCTCAATTAGATGGGAAAGATGACATCAAGCAATCAATTTCTGGCATCTGGAACAAACCGATGTTACATTTTATTACAACAACTATACTTACTTAGCTTTAATTTCCAAAAATCAGAGTGACCTTGGTTCCAAACCAAGTACCTTAATTTTTACTGGTATTGGAAAAGATGAAGTAAATTCTAACAACTTGTGAAAGAAAAACAATACAATGAAAAGGTAAGAAAGGGAAGCTGAAGAATAAACTAGCAGGACAAGTTTGTGTTCTCTATGCAGTATTGAGATTTGGTCTATAGAGAGGTGTTGGAATGTAATGTATGGTGAAAATTTCACCCAAATAAAGAAAAAAAGAAGAAACAACCCCAAACAAAAAAATACCCAAACTGGTTGTTATTTTGATGACAAAGATATGCCAATCTTTTAAGGTTCTATAGAACAACCTGCAGTTCAGTTACCTGTACCACAAAATCTGAAATTTTGTGTTACCAGTAGTGCAAAGCCTTTAATTCAATTTTTTTTTCTTTATGCATATTCAGAATTTGGTCTTCTGTGCTGCTCTGTCGTGTAACTTATTTTTAACTGAAAAATATCAGGTTCTTCATGTGTATGGAAGCCTGTGCAAAACACGTGGGTGGATTTTCTTTAGCAATCAGGATTTTTTTTAGCAATTAAAAAAAGGCAACGCACTTTTCCAAGATTTTATCATTGGTAATTTACACAGCATACAACTCTGTGGCTCCTTCATACCAGATCAGTTTTCTGACATCATCTGTGCTGGCCAAGGCTTCAATCATTTTGCTTTTCTCTGCTTCAGAAACTGATGAGGAGTACATCTTCAGGAGGAATTCCCAGCCTTCATCAGACTTGGCTCCAACTGTAAATATGGCTTTCATAACATCACTAGGCAGACTACAGGGAAAAAGAAAAGTAACAAAACAAAAAACCAAAGGGGACATAAAAATGCTCATCTGAGAAAAGAAGGAAGAGAAGTCACAGAATTAAAGGATTAACTTGAAAGAGATGACTCTCTTTCAAGCAATTGTTAAAGCTTGCTGGACTGAATTCATGCCAATTTAATACTTTCAGGCACTGGGATAAAAGAAAATAATATTTCTCACATGAAAACACAGTAAATTGTACAAAAACTTGAGTCATTTTCTATGGCTCAAAATGCACATAAATCCAGAGCAGAATGAATTCTGCACAATAAAAAGGTGTGTTTTGGCTTTGCCACCAAGTAATTCTCTTTCAGCATGCAGTTTAGGAAATACAGATTAATGCAATTCGTGACTGGTTTTGCAGTCACACTTAATGAGGCTAGAGACAAAGTCTAGTACAGTCTCCCTCTCCTCCTGGAACAGCAATTACATCTACATATGGAACAGTAAAAGACAGAATGACGTGCTTTATCAATACTGAGTCACTAGTGGTGGTGTGCTGGAGGGTTTTTTTGATTGTTCTGTTTGTTGTTGGGGTATTCTTCCCCAACACAATGGTGGCCAAGTAACAGAGAGCGTAACAGGAAGCTCAGTGTTTGTGGTACCTTACTGTTCCGTTAGACTTCATCCACCTCTCAAACATCTCAGTGGCAGTTGCTCTACACTTTCTTATATCATGGGTGCAGGCAAAAGCCAGCAGTGTTGACCGGAGCTCTCGTTCAGACAGGGTCCCATCATCTGTCCAACGCTGTTGATCAATTTTACCTCCAAGCAAGTGCTCTATCCTATGCTAAAGGAGGAAAAAATTACTAGCAATAGCTAATTCCTTCCAAGTGGATTTTCTATATACAAAAATTAGTTTAAAAAAAGAAAAAAAAAGTTTTAGAACTATGGAAGATAAACATAGTAGTTTTTCATCCATTTATTCCAATTTACACATGCTATTTCTTATCTGTAGGAATACATATCAGAGACCATATAGATCTGAAAGATGGGGCAGGTCTACATCTTAAATTGCACAAGGAAACAGAAGACTCTTCTTTGAGCCATGGCTCAGACTTGCTTATATCAGCTTGCAATCTCAACTAACTACAATTTCTGTATGTTTAACTGCTTTTAACTTCACCAAGTCACAGTTAATGCACCTTAATTTAGCATAAAGAAACAACTTTTATCTACCTGTGGGCTGAACACCCTTCAGTTCTGTAGTTCTGTAGCTTGTCTAAACCACAGCTAGGTGCCTGACCAGCTACCACACCTCAGCTGAAATTTTTGAACTTGAATATAACTGCATAGGCACTGCATTGCAAATAGAGCTTGGGCTGTTTATCATAGTAGATGTGTAAAAACTTCAAGTAAATTCTAAATAAGGAAAGTAATTATAATAGTGCTTTTTGTTTCTTATGTTTCCTTAAGCACTTACTAATTATCCTGACCTAGCAAAAAGAAAAAACATCTGCTATTTTATCTAATCATTTAGCAATTTTCCTTATAGAATAAATCCCTTTAATGATGTTTTACAATGTCAACAGCAAGGATGATTTTAAACCAGTAGGCAAATATAGAAACGAAGCTTCATAATAAGAAGGTAAACAGAGAAATAAAGACATAGCCTCATCAAGAATGAAGAATACAATATTGATTTCACTGCTAAGTCTGTAGCACTATATTGTATTAATCTATTACATAACTGGACTGGAACAATGACAACCATCCTCGTGTTTCTGTTTTTACAAAAACAGTTCTGGTTTTTTTTCCTGTCTCTATACAAAGCAATTAGATCTATGATCTTCAGCCACTCAGATTTTTGAAAATAACTTTTCTGTACAAGAGAAATGTCACAGACTCTGTTTAATTACATATTTGTACTAAATTGACCTTTATAGGCACTAAAGGATAGCCCCAGATATCACTGTGTTCCCACTGCACCACACTCTCTACAAAACAGTTTGGGGCATGTGGGTATGGTATGGAAACAGGGGAAGGAGAGGGGAGGAAACTGGTCCAAAAAATGTATCATATCAGTAAGAGATCATTAGCAAAAGCTGGCAAGATTCTAGAGCTGGCAACTCTCTAGAATCCCCATCCAACTTAGTGAAATTACTGAGTACGTTCAACAGCCAACACATAGAAAGGTAATGTAACTATAAAGAACATTATAGCTAATTATTTCAAATTGTCATTTATGCAAAAATAAGACATACCATGACTCGTGCTGCCAGTTGTTGTTCACCCTTTTTGTCTAAAAGGTTGTATATAAGACTCAGCTGAAACAAAGCTTGAGTAAGTGGTGCAGTGCTGTTCTCTTTGTCAAGGTAATCAATCAACTCAAAGGCCTTTTCCAGAGACTCTCTTCCTAGACTATGGGTCAATGCACACAAAAGTTAAAATGGATTACAAAACCAAAGCACTCTCTGAAACAAAATCAGAAGTGATGCTTTCCATTACACTAACAGAGAGATAAGCGAATAGAGTGACATAAGAAACAAATTACATGTAGAAATTTTCATATTTTAACTTCAGTAAGATAGCAGCAAAGCAACAATGGCCATTAACGTGCCTTCAATTAACAAAAATTGAAAATAGGTAAGGAGGTGTGGCAATGATGTCGGAAAATATTTATCTTAAATGATGGCACTCAGATACAGGTACCAGCTTCCAAAGAGACCACTCGTAATGTTCAGCCTTACCTACTCTGACAGCGGTGGTGAGAGACATGAAAGGGTGCCAGTAAAAATTTGAGAGGGAAACAGCTTGCTTTTCTGAAATGGAGCATTAGAGCACAGGAAAACAGTCTGCTAGGCAAGTTATTGAACACTAAAGAAAACAGTGTCTTCCAGAAATGAAAACTATCATATGGCTCTATGTGAAGCAAATAAATAAATGATGCTATAAAGAACAGGGAGATAACATCTAGCACCAATATGGAAACATCAGTGAAAGAACTTGAAAAATATATCAGTGCATGGTGAACAGTTCCAATAAGGTTAATGAAGATAGAATTAAAGCTTCTCTAAAGCAGTTGTTTCTAGAAACTAAATATGATCTTCTCTGACTTGGAAAAAACTGTAAATGCATATTAAATATGTTTTCCGATATAAAAGTCTTACCGTGCAAGGTTGAAGATACTGTTGATCAAATTTGCTCTGTCTTTAGGACTCAAAGCAGTGTGGTTTTTTTTCAACAGATCAATCAGTGTTTTCCAGTCTTCAGCATAGTGTACTATGTAATAGCCATTCATGTCCACATTGAATTTTATCCATTCCACCTCTTCTGGAAGTTCAATGACAGCTAATGGACAGACAAAACGTTACCAGCAGAAACAAATATTTAATAACTGTTTGTTCAAATCATAAAGTAGACTAGTTCCAGAGAGCCAGTAAATTCTTTTCCGCTCTATTTCCCCCTAAGAAGAAGGAAAAGCCAGTACAAAAGTTTCAAAGGGCAGCTGAAAAATTCTGGGTTGCATTTCCTCACCCTTCTTCCTACATCCGATTGAATGAACAGTATCCCAGTCTGCTCCAAGTTGCATCTGTGCAGTTAATTACTTAGTGCCATTAATTTTTCTCATTCTTTCCAGTCCTTCATTCAAACAGCCCCATCTCCTATTCCAAATACAGTATTTTCTTACACAATATTTCAGTGGAAAGATACTTCCTAATATTTCAGCAAAGTGGCAGAGCAACTCTCACATTACTTGCTCTCTGAAGGACACTCAGTTTGAGAGATTTTGTGTATGCACTGTGATGAAAACCACAGGCTTTTACAAATTTTAAACCTGTGCTTCTGTTCTGTTGCTGTCATTTATTTATACATATAATGCTATAGAGAACCAACTCTCTGAGGATAACAGCAGTGCTTTGTTCCAGATCTCTGTAGTTATTTTGTACCCTGTAGGTCTTCACTTTCACATCTTACTCAAGGGTGCACTCAGAAAAATCATAAATCTGTAAAACTTAAGTAACTTGCTACCAAAGTTTTGAGTCACATACCTGACTTCTGATCCAGCAAATACGCATTAGTACAATGGGTAAAGTTGCATCTACTTGTTATGTAAGTGAGAGGAATATGCCACAGATAACTGCAAAGGAAAACAAATGTTTACTGATATATTATATACATATTATCTGTCTTGAATGGTTTGTTTTGCTTTGTTTTAATTTAAGCACTTTTGTATACTAATAATACTAGAACCACTGAATGCTGTGTAAAATAATAAAGTATAAATCTCACTTATATAATCAGAATATGATGAAAGAATAAATGCACAGCATACACAGCAATTATTTTTTTATTCCCACCATGCTGAGAAGTGGATAAATTTTGTAGAATACCTTGGGTTTGAACAGACCTTTTAAGGTCATCTAGGTCAGCTCCCCTGCAATGTTCAACTATCTCATGTTGCTTAGAGCTCCATCCAACCTGGTCTTCAATGTTTCTAGGCATGGGGCATCGACCACCTCTCTGGGCCACGTGCGCCAGTGTTTCACCATCCTTGTTGTAAAAATACTATTCCTTATATCTAGTCTCAATCTACCCTATTTTTGTTTAAAACCATTATCCCTTGTCCTGTCACTATATGCCCTGTTAAAAAGTCTGTCCCTATCTTTCCTTTAAGTACTAGAAAGAATGCAGTGAGGTCTCCCCAGAGCCTTCTGTTCTCTAGGGTAAACAGCCGAAATTGTCTGTCTGTCCTTGTAGGAGAGGTGTTCTGTCCATGTGATTGTTTTTGTAAACTTCCTCTGGACTTGCTCCAACAGGCCCATGACCTTCCTGTGCTGGGGACCCCAGAGCTGGATGCAGTGTTCCAGGTGAGGTGTCAGCAGAGCAGAGCAGCAGAATTCCCTGCCTCGCCCTGCTGGCCACTCTGCTTTGGATGAGCTGAGGATATAGTTGGCTTTCTGGGCTGTGAGCACACATTGCTGGCCTGTGTCCCGTAGCATCAGTCCCCCAAAGTCCTTCTTTGCAAGGTTGCTCTTAATCCCTTCATCCCCCAGACTGTGTTGATACTGGGGACTGCCCAACCAAAGTGCAGCACCTTGAACTTGGTCTTGCTAAACCTACCACTCAAGTTTAAGTAAGTTTGCTAATGCTAATAAATTGAGAAAAGCTGTTGATTCCCTTGAAGGCACAAAGGCCCAGCAGAGAAACCTTGACAGACTGGAGGGCTGGCCAATCACCAACTCTATGAAGTTTAACAAGAACTAGTGCCAGATTCAGCACCTGGGATGTGGGAACCAATGCATGTACACACTAGGGAACAAAATGCTGGAGAGCAGGGAAGTAATACAAGGTGTGGTCACTTAGCTTCTTCAGCCTGGAGAAGAGTAGACTGAGGAGTCTTCACAGTGGTCTACAGCTTCCTCACAAGGGGAAGTTGCAGGGCAGACACTGTTCTCTTGTATGTGGTGACCAGTGACAGGACCCGAGGAGATGGCCTGAAGCTGTGTCAGGGAAGGTTTAGTTTGGGTATTAGAAAAATGTTTTTCACCCAGAAGGTGGCTGGGGACTGGAACGGGTTCCCCAAGGAAGTGGTTACAGCATCAAGCCTGACAGAACTCAAAAAGTGCTTGGACAACACTCTCAGGCACATGGTGTGATCCTTGGGGATCTCCTGTGCAGGGCCAGGAGTAGAGCTTTGATGACCCTTGTGGGTCCCTTTCAGCTCAGGAGATTCTAAGATTCTATGAAACTTCGTAAGGTTCACAGGGGCCCACTTATCGAGTTTGTCCAGGTCCCTGTGGATGGCATCCCTTCCCTCAGGCACATCAACGAGACCACTCAGCTTGGTGTCATCCACAAATTTGCTTAGGGTGCACTTGATCCCACTGTGTCATTCATAAAGATCTTAAACCGCACTAGTCCCAGTACAGACCCCTTGATGGACACCACTTTTCCTAGTACTTTCTTCTCCGTTCCAGCATACTAAGTAGCTTGTCCAAAATCACATGGACAGTAAATCCATGTATCAGAAACCCATCCAATATTATTTTTACCTGACCTGAGTCCTACGTTACTTTCCTGATCTCTTACAAGTTTTAATTAAAAAAAAAAATTGATCCAAGTAGAAGACTCAAATTCCAAATCATGGTAATAGAAACCATAATTAATTGCATACCACAAAGACTTTCTTAAATGAATTGCAAGCTGAAAGAATAAATGCTAAGGAGGTTCGTAACGATGATAAGGACTTGGCTATTTAGAGAAAATACAACTCTGAGTGGGATGAAAGCAGTTGCACATATTAACCAGATTTTAACAGGGACCCCCTCTGTGTATGACTCACACCAAGTGTTCTTCTGCAAAACCTTTTCATGCCTGCCCCAAACTGACATCAACTGAAAAGAGAAAAATTATTAAGCCTAACAATCCTTTCCTTCTTCCCTTACCTTTCAACCTCATATTGCTTTTCTTCCTGTGCTTAACAAAAATAAAACAGAGCCCCCTAAATTCCTACATTTCAAGAGACAAATTTCTTTCACAGACCTAGTGTTTTGCTAGATGATGCAAAGGACTCAGCTCCTGTTAAAACTTGAAAAAACGGAATAAAACCTGGAATATCTCAAAAGAATTCACACATATAGATTTCAGTTTGTTAGAAGACACTGTTGAAGCTCGTAACATAAGCTGTATTTGCAGTAAACTAAATTTTAAAATTACCAACTACCACATCTTTGCTTCTTCAGTATTTGCATATGTACTTCCTTTCAGGTTTTGGTACCATGGATATTGCCTCTGTTACACATTCAGTCATTTGCTGTCATGCAGTAGTGTAATCTTAAAATTTTGAAGTCAAGAAAGCTTTGATTCTAGTTTCTCTACCTTCCTCTAAGAAAGCCCAAGATATACACTGAAATTTTGGCAGTAAGAAGCAGAGGCTCTAAAGAAGGACACATGCATCTGTACCTTCTGTAAAACTTCTGCAACCTGCCTTTCTTTAGATTCTTGTTAAACACACAAAGCTTCTTCAAATGAGAAGAAACCTTTACCTATGAGATCTGCCTTTTGGTTAAAAACCAACTCATTATGTCAAGCTTAAAAGCTTCAGGAGAGAATGCACGTAAGAAACTCAGATTATAAAGGATGTCAAAGATTTTTACCAGTTACTACAGTAGAAACTGACATGGACCTTCAGGCAGATATCAGATGTGCGAATTTCTGTGCCAAATTATCTATTAATACCTGCCTTCAAAGAAAACACTAAAAGGCCTGAATACAAGTGAGAAAGACATACAAGACTTAAGGCAGCAGCTAGATTTTAATGGATAAAAGAAGGTGATAACCTTGCATCTGATGTCCAATTTTCTGGTTCCACGCGATACAAAAATTTCTCTTGTTGTACTGAAATAAGCTTTCCCTTTCGGACAACAGTGACTAAAGGAAATCCTTTATGCACAATCCAAGTCTTCATCATTTTTTTTACATCTAGTGTTCCATTGGTAATCTGTGAAAACAATCATAACAAGAGAATAGCAAATGGAGAACATGTAACTTCTTTCTTAAATTACCAATTAATTGGTAGCAGGATTTTGCATCTGTAAACAATCACTTTGACAGTGATCTTGTAAATTTCATAAGCAACAATTTAGGAGAGCAAGTGGCTTTTACATTAAGTTGAGGAAATCCTAGCCAAGCAGTGGAAAGACAAATTGGACACATCAGGTAGGCTGAACTGGTATGTAATCAGAATGGAGAGAATGTTACAGAAAAGAAAGACACAGTAAGCTCCCAAGCTTCCCCCTACCCTTTCTCTTTCCTTATTGGTACGCTGACATTATGTGAGCATTTCAGGTTGAAAAATCTTTATTTAATTTTAAAATGAATATGAGAAATTGAAGTACAGCAATGGTGTTTGTGCAACAAAAGCTACATATTCTTTATAAAGAAATTTTTTCCCCTCCCACTTACCAACCTTTGCACAGCTTTACCTTTGACCTCTTCTAATCACTAAGCAACTGTTTGTACTATAACATCCCCTCTGAGAACAAGTACTTTATAATGTCCACATATCAACATCTCTGTATTAGCAGAGATCATCACCTACCCTGAAAAAGACAGTATGTCCCTTAACTTGCAAAAGTGTGATTTGGGTTGAGCTATCAGGAACACAAGGAAATTAATACATCATTATTCAAGTTACACTTAGCTTTTAGAAACCTATATTACGTCTTTCTCTAGTTTAGAGGAACATTTTACTGCCCACTGTTCAAGCCTATGACATGTACAGCTCACTCTCATGGGAAAATATGGTATTATTTATGTAGAGAATGACCACAAACTTTAAATAAGGGTTTCAATTCCAGGGAAGCAATTCTCTATCAAAAGCCTCAAATTTATAAATTTGAAGTATATATGTTTGGGGTTTTTTTACTCTTTACATACTCCCCCAAACCACTCTGGCTAAATCTTCTTCCTCTATCTGTTTATCACAAGCTTTAATTGGTACTACAGTGTTACATTAATGTTGCCCACTGCTGGTTACCTAAAGATAGGCAGAAAGGTTTGATCTGTAGAGAGACATCAGTAAATTTGAAATTTGCACCATTGAAATAATTCTGTTCCAATATACAACCCAAAACACCTGAAATCAAAACAATTCTTAGAATATATAGGTTCATAGTTCATCCTAGAAAGAATTTATTGTCAATATTTAATTGACATCTCTTCTTTGAACAGCAGCCCCTAACTCCAATGAAAGCAACACGAGAAACTCATCCTTCTTCCTTCTAAGCAAGGTATACAGAAGTTTCCTTGTCATGTTACAGATTTTTATTTTAATGCCCATGCAGTTTTCTCATCTTCACTCCAACTATGAGTGACAAGGACTCCTTCTGTTCCATTTCTGCAGAGAAGGTTAAGACTTAAGAAATGATTGTGTGTTTTGCTGTGTGAAAAACGTATACAAGAATTTATGTTCAAAGAAAAAGACACTACCATAGTTTGAATTTTCAAACACATTCAGCCTAGACATAATTAATGGCAGCAAAAGGGAGAAAGAGCCAATCAATTTGTTTTAATCACAGATTTGTTTTTACTATTACTATAAATATGGGAAACAGCCAAAAAGCATACCAACTATCTCAATACATGGTAATACTAATGACTTAATTGTTACAAGGAAGACTCAATGAAATAGCACACATCTAAAACACAAAACAATCAAGAAGTCCAGACAGAGTTATGGCCTCTTGAAACTTTGAAAGATTTTTGTTTCTTTTCCTTTCTTTGAAGAAACTTTTAGCAATACTGGACATTGGCTAGAGTCCAAGGCCACTAATCAGTCAACTCAGTCAACTCAAAGATCAGACAGGAACACAGTATTTTCTGTGTGCTACTCACTTTCATCTAGTTCATGTACTTTTCATTATTCAGCCATCTACTAGGGAAAAACATTACTATGCAAAAACTTTCTATCAAGTTCCTAGAACGCATGAACCTTTGATACCAAGGACAGTGAAAATAATCACATATGAAGCCTGTCTAGATGTTACTGTAAATCAACAGAACCTAGCTCAGAATTTGAAGGTGAAAGATCATCAGAAAACAAGAGAAATCAAGAATTCAAGATATAAGAAGAAAATTATTAGGACAGAAAGAATGCCAAAGCAAAAGAAAATGGACATAGGGACAGTACATTTCAGTAAATTCAGAGAGGCAATAGCTGAAAATCAGTGGAAAGAAAGTAGCGAAGAAAATTGGCACCTTCTCAGGGAAGCGCAAGTAAGAAAACCGCAAATATAAACTAATCCATTGCAATACCAAAGGGAATATGAAAGCAAATGAAAGTGTAGGCTGTGTAAAAAACACAAAATGAACAGCATTAACACTCACATGCAAAAAAACCCACAAAACATACCAGAGACTCAGCCACAAAATGAGGTTCAGCCAGAAATGGCCAGAGGAAAAGGAAAACACTGTAAGAAGCATCCACAAACATATAAAGAACAAGTTGATGGGCTCCTCCACAGAAGGGTAACTTCTGTCAGATAATGTTGTTAAATACTTGAAGTCAGCAGGAATTTGGTAACCACTAAATTAGCACCAATACAAAGGCTTGTTTATCAATAAAATAGGAAATACACACTAAGTTCTGGGACTAGGTGTTATTGACTTTGTTGGATGTGATTCACTTAGCAATACTAATACAGGCAGGTGAAGCAAGCCTAGAGTTGGTAGCAAATACTTTTTGACTCTTACAAGATGATAACTCAGGTTCCAAAAGACTGGAGAAAGAGGTATGCCTGAGTTTGGAGAAAAGCTGAAGTTGTACCATGAGCAAAGAGTAGGGTAATCATAAAAACAACTATTCTGAGCCAGAGAGACAGACAAAGCAAGTAATCTAAAGTTCTGAGGATAACTTTTCCTATGTTGCAGTAACAGACAAATCCTGCATCTAGTTACTGTTAAACTCTCACATTAATTAAATGTGAGGCATCTGTGAAAGGCTGAGGAGAGGAAAGTCTGCTTTGCTTTACAAAAGTCACTGTGCTACCAGAAGAATTCTCTGTCACAAGAGAGTCACAGACTGCTATCAGCAACAGTAAATCACTAACTGGCGAACTAGTGACTGTGTTATGACTAAACACACAAACTTACAGCCACCTGTGACAGCTGACAATAACTAAGACACTCCAGTTCTGCAGAAATTCAAATATCATAAGGTAGATGCCAAGAAAACAAAATATTAAGTCAGTATTCTGCCTAGAACTCAATTTCTGTCAGGGAACCTCACATGTATTTCAGATACTTTAATACATACTACAACAACACAGGGAAAACTGTTCCCTTGCCTTATACAACTACCTTGACACTCCCTGAGGTACTCAGCAGCTCCTGCTTGCGGCAATCACTGTCTCTCTTGCATTCACTCCCTCTTGAACACTTCCCCCTCTGCACTCTCTGCCTCTCATGTTCTCTCTCCCTGGAACCCTTATGCCCTCCATTCCTTCCTTGCTCTCTCTCCCACCTTCAACCTCTCTCCGTAGAATCAAAGAATCATCAAAGTTCAAAAGACCTCTATGGTCATCAAATCCAACCCATTACTGACCACTATGTCAACCAAACGATACTAGTTGCTTCTTGAACACCTCCAGGGATAACTCCACCACCTCCCTGGGCAGTCACTTCCCATACTTAACCACCTTTTCAGTGAAAAAATCCTTCCTGATGTCCAACCTGTACCTTCCTTGGCCCAGCTTGAGGTCATTTCCTCTCATCCTGTCTCTTGATGCCTGGGAGAAGAGACCAACCCCCATCTGGCTTCAATCTCCTTTCAGGGAGTTGTAGAGGGTGATAAGGCCACCCCTGAGCCTCCTCCTTTCCAGGATAAATAACCCCAGCTCCCTCCGCCATTCCTCATAGGAATTACCCTCTAAACCCTTCATCAGCTCCTTTGCCCTTTTCTGGTCTTTTCTGGTTGCTCTGGATACTCCAATATCTCAATGTCCCTCATGAACTGAGGGGTCTAGAACCAGACACAGAACTCCAGGTGTGGCCTCACTACAGAGGAACGATCACTGCCCTGGTCCTGCTGAGCCACACTACTGCCGATACAGGCCAGGATGCCACTGGCCTTCTTGGCCACCTGGGCACACTCCTGGCTCAGCCTCATTGAGCTGCTGCCAACCAGCACCTCCAGATCCTTTTCCGCTGAGCAGCTTTCGAGTCACTCTTTCCTCAGACTGTGGCACTGCCTGGGGATGTTGTGACCCAAGTGCAGGACCCAGCACTTGGCCTTGTTGAGTCTCATACCGCTGGCCTTGGCCCATCAATCCAGCCGGTCCAGATCCCTCTGCAGAGCCTTCCTGCCCTCCAGCAGATCAACACTCCTGCCCACCTTGGTGTCATCTAAAAGTTTACTGAGGGTGCCCTTGAATCCCTTCCTCTAGATCATCAATAAAGATGCTAAGCAGGATTGGCTCCAGTACTGTTCCCTGGGGGACACCACTAGTGGCCAGTCCCCAGCTGGATGTGACACCATTCCCCACCACTCTCTGGGCCCAGCCATGCAGCCAGTTCTTAACCCAACAACGAGTGCACATATCCAGGCCATGGGCTGCCAGCTTTTCCAGGAGAATGCCATGGGAGACCATGTCAAAGGCATTGCTGAGTGCAGGTAAACAACATCCACAGCCTTTCTCTCATCCACCAGGTAGGTCATCTGGTCACAGAAGGAGATCAGACTGGTCAGGCAGGACTTGCCTTTTCTAAACCTGTGCTGGCTGGGCTTGATTCCCCAGTTGTGCTGTATGTGCTTCATAATGGTACTAAAGATGACCTGCTCCATGACCTTTCCTGGCACTTCGGTCAGTCGGATAGGCCTATAGTTCCCTGGGTCCTCCTTCCTCCCTTCCCTCCCTCCTGCTGTCTAGCCAGCCTCCTTCCCCTGCCCTGCGTGATTCCCACAGCCTTGCTGACTCTGGCCCTTGCTCTCTTCTGCCAAGCCTGTGCTTTCTTGAGCCCTCCACACCCATTTTAAAATTAGACACAGCCTAATGCCAGCCTTATAATTTGAGAGGTGCTGAACTAAGTTTTCCTGTACAATCTGCTTTTCTAAAATTTCAGCACCACTTGTTAAAAGAAGATATCACAACAAAGTTGCACTAGTAGAGAGTAACCCAAGACCTCTATGAGGCTGGATTTAGCTATTCCTTCAAAGTAAATTTTGTCCTGCATTTATTACTTTCATCATGGTCTTAACACACTGCCAATGTAACTTGAGAGAGGATATGTCCATACTGAATGGATAGGCATGGTAGTACATACCTACTCATGGTCCTTTTTTGCGATGGTATTCAATGTAGTCTTAAAAAAACCTAGAGAAACCTTTATATCTACATGAAAGAACTTTGGAATAGGATAAGCAAAAACTTCAGAGTATTTACCTGCAGTCTATTATTCTATTTCTTTCATAAACAAGGAAATAAAAACTTATGACACTCTTAAAAGAAGTGGAAAAACATAAGAAGGAGAACAGTGTGTTGAAGATGGATACCTCATTCATGCTGTCCCATAAGTCATCACTCTGGGCAGTTCCATAGTTGTGATTATGCAAGTACACCTCAATGCCAGCTTGGAAAACATCCTTAGTGAGATAATGCTTCAGCATCAAAAGAAGTGAAGCCCCCTTTAGGGAGAAAAAAAAAAAAGAAAACAAATTAGTAAGTTGAAGTTACGGAACTTTTCAAAGCATATGCATATTATAGCTCTTTTAGAGTACAACACTAAGTCAGAAGCTGGCATATTTTATTCCAAACACATCCTTTGGATAATTACCTGAACACTCAGTTGTCTTGGAAAAATATTCTTTTAGTATTTCATAAACTCCAAACACAGTTACAAAAAAAGCCTAATGCAGTTTGAAAATTCTTCCCAGCTGCTTTGGAAAAAAAAAGTATTTTAAAGGCTCAAACTACAATTACAAACAGGTTAGTAGAATTTGACATTTATTTCAATTAATATAATCTGAAAAATATTGCCTTCTTACTGATAAGCCTCTGTTGGCTGCCGTTTTTCATTACCAATACTCATCTGTATGGTACAGAGCTGCACTTGTCAGCCAGTGTTTAACAGTCATATGATTTGTAGTTATATCAAAACCCTAAAAATACAGGAAAAAGTTGAGATACACTCAGTAGGCTGGACTGACTGCAAAAGAACAAGTACATTTTGATGTGTTTAAATACATCCATGTTTTGTTAAAAAAATGAAGTAGTAACTGAGTAGTTTTAGTATCAAAATGGCTGTGAATGCTTGCTTCTATGTCACAGCCACTAATAAATAAATTGCCTGAGGACTTGCAGCCACAGATGAGCAGCCACAGATCAAGAATAGTTTAAAGCTGCACTTTATATTTTTGGTCCTATTTCTGAGAAAGAAACAAGAAATAAAGGAGAAGATTTTAAAGAGATAATGCATTGTTGTCATACATTTCAAATTCAAGGTTTGGGATCTGAGAAACATCTTACCTGAAACTGAAGGCTGCCTGGTTATTCATTACTCATCAAACTGCAGGAGTAGCCCTTACTACCATTTTTAATAACATGGCCACGATTTCCTCTCCCCTATGCATCCATACTTAACCTAGCTTTGCTAGTATGTAGTAGCTTTGCTACTACGTTTTTCTTACTGTCATATCTTTCCAAACATTCTGTTGTTGCAGGTGGATCTTGTCCCACCCATGGGTGCTAGATTTACTGATAGTCCGCAAATTGTACAATAATTCCTATTCCAGACAGTACAATGTAGAAGCCACCTACTAATCTATATCAGTTGGCAGTACAGTAAAACAAATTAAGTTGTACAATTCAACAACAGATCACCCTTAGCTGATTAGGGACTATCCTGTAAGTGTCTTCTCACTCAAATTGCCAAGAGCTCTAACTAAGCAATAAGGACAAGAGTAGTGGAATACAAAGACTGCATGCATGAATAAAAAGCTATGCCATGGAATCCCCTGAGACACAGCAAGTAGCCACGAAAGCACTATTTCTAACAATACAGGGGCAAAACCTCTTTTGGTGAGCTCTTAAACTCAAAGGTGTAGGTTGGTACAATTCTAATCAAGATGTGCACATACCTATTAGTAGCAATAAAGTAATAAAATAATTCTCCAAATATAGTGTTAAACTAATTGACTGAAACTCCAATCCAATCACTTAGGGAACTCTTCCATTACGATTATATTGAGAAGTTTCAATCAGCCAAAGACTGACAGAATTTATCTCTCTAAAGCTGGTTGGCTACAGACATGATCAAGTACAATGCATAGCTTCTAGAAGCTCACCAAAAAGGGAATTACTTGAGATAGGAACTCTAAAGAATGAAACAACAGCCATTCCTTTTGATAAAAGAAGATAATCCAAATTCATTTGGCAACGAAAGTAACCTGAAAATCACACATCTCTTGTAGTAGTTGAGAAAAGAGAGCCCAAAATAAATAGAAGCACATCACTACCTTAGGTCTAATTGGCATCTCAAACTACTTAAGGATGCCAGACAACATGTGTTGACTGGTTGAGACTTGCAAAAAGAAATTAAAAGAAACAAATCAAGACGGTCGTGGGAACTGCATTCCACTGAGCAGAGGAAGATGTGGTATTTGACCATTTTCTAGCAAACTATAGCTGTCCCCATTATTTCTAATCAGATGAAAGTACAACATAGTGATGGGGGAAAATGTCAGCTAATCCAAAACAAATAAAAGACACTCCAACACTACCAAAATCACAGTATCTAAAGACATCTGAGATGATGTGAATAAAAATTTTGTAAATACAGGCATTTCCTCTCTCATGCATTTTTAAGTGAGGCACTAAGAAGCTTTAATAACGTAAGCCTTCCACACAACTCTCACTAGACATTAAAAATAATCAAATTTTCAGACAACCAGGATATGCAGTAAAATAATTTTACATTTCAGAGGCAAGCCTCAGTTCAGCAAGTCTCTAAACCACTGGGGTTTTTTAAAGCAGGTAGCGTGTAAGTTTTGAGTGATAGTGATTACTTCAGTAAGTGTTTTGTTGTTACTCTTCTTTTAATTGCTAGTTACTGTCTGCAATCAGAAGAAGAATGTATGCCTAACAGGATATGTTAATTCACCTACTGGTTCCCCTCTTGCATCTTAATGAGTATTGTACTTTGTGCTGAAGCACTCACAAAGACATCAAGTAAAGACACAAACACATATACATAGTATTTTCCCAATTAAATGCTATGTAGATGCTCAGAAACATTATTGAGAAATCCTGCATTGTTTGAGTTGGGTGTAAATAACTCCCAAATATTTGTCAATACATGCCTATTTACTTGTGATTCCACATTTATATTTTCAATAGCTAATGTATCACTTCCCAAACATTTCCAAATATTTTTACAGTTACCTTGATATAAGAAAGTGCATCAAACATTTCTTCAATTTGCTCTGAAGACTGAACAGCTGAAGAGACTGGATGTGAAGAATTCAAGGAATCCTTCATCATAGCCTTGAAAACTAAATTAAGGAAATCTTCATCCTAAAAGAGAAACATTTATAACTATTTAGGAAGCGGGAACATACATGTTAAGCAGAAAAGTAAAAGTTGCCTCTGCTTTTCTCCTCCATTGGTCTAGGCAGCAAAAGAATTGTCAGGGTAGCATTTATAAAAGCTACTATTTCCCTGCTATATTTTAGCAGCGGAATCTCACTTTTGAGTTTGCATCATTAACAGACCCTTAAGCTCCTGTCTCAGGTAAGTATGTCATGGGCACTAGCAAAAAAAAAAAAGCACTTTCTAAGTAAGTCTGTCAAATTTCACATTTGGTTCACCAGTGTTTTCAGGAGGCAGGGGAATACAAAAGCATGACTTTAGAATGCTTTAAGCATGAAGTCTAGGGAAATTATTCACTACAGTGATGTTTGTGAGAATGTAAACAGCATCTTATCTAGTGATTACCAAGGTCTCTTACTTCTTTTCTTCTAGAATGAAGATATTTGAATTTAATACATTGGTACCAGAACAAGAAAACCCCAAACCCTGAAAAGAAGCTGATTATGCTGGTATTTGTCCATTTCATTTCATCAAGGCAAGCAAACAATTCTCCATACAGTAGAGAGTTATCAAAAAGAAAAATTAGAAAAATGTAAAACCTGTATGAAATACAATAACAGCTAAAGTTTAAAATGTTAAGGGTATTCTTGAATGGAGAAGTTCTGGGTGATTTCTTTCATTTTTACCAAAACACATTTCAGCACCATCAAGTGGTGAAATGAGGTACTAGGGAAGGCAGCTTGTCAGACACCTTTTGGAATGAAGTACATGGATGTTAGATGTGTCCGTGTTGAAACAGGACACTAGTTTTGTGTCCTGCCCTCAGCACATATGTACCCAAAGAGTAGAATGGCTACATAAACATACTTTCAGTGACAATCCAACCAAACAATCAAGCTAGGCCAAATGAAAAGGTTTTGAAACATTCAGCGCTGAAAAAGAATTCTACAGGACCACGTTAGCAACTCAAGTTTCTTAATATTAACAAGAGTAATTTAAGAACTCAAAACTCACACTTACCCAGAATGCTGAGAAACACACAATTCATCAAGTGGGAAACAGACTGTGCGCATCAGGTTTTTAATCGCATGACTTATGCAAATCACATAAACACTCCTGGAAGTTGATTTCAGGGCTCAGGTATGTCCTCTCCCCGGAGATATCTTTACCCAGAATGCAAAATTAGTCTCTCCACTACCCTCTCCATTTAATTCCACTAATCTTTGTTTATCTGCCTGTCATTGTCAGTGACAGGAATGCTTTATAGCAGTAGCTGATATTCCTTCCTTGGAGAAGAGAGATCAAATTTGAATCTATCATGCTTTCCAAATTCTGAAAAGCCAGGTCATTTAGTACCTGAGTGAGTTTGTAAATAATCACTACATTATTTTATCAAAAAGATTCTATCCCATAGCCATATATGTAAAAAGAAGTGCCTGTGGGAGCAGTGCTTTGTGTTACTAAGGGTAACTCAGTGTTATCAGAATCCTTTGGGGGGGACCATTTGATACTTTCATACCAGGTCTGCTGATTTGTGAAATCCAGAGTGATTCAGACACAAACAAGTACCACAATGATGGAAAGAGGAGTCACTTCAGGCATACACAATAAGCTAAAGCTTCCTAAGTCTATTAGGAAAAGTAGAGGTTGTTCAACAACGTCTGGACTTGTTCCAGAAAGATTTTAAGTTATAACGTGATATACAGACACCTACATCTTTCAAAACCTGCTATTTTGCACAGAATGCTTTAACCTACACAAAACACAGTAGACTGCATGTAGTAGACTAAAATGAAAAAGTGTTTTAACCCATAAAAACTATGTACCCTTCTTGAAGCCACTTCCAATATAATAAAAGTGCCAAAGCAGAGATGTAGCAAGATCTGAATGGTGCCCCAAATTAATTTCAGTATTAGTTTATAAGTATAAATCATTTACAGGCAGCACTAAAACCAGGTAATAGTGAAGGTACAGCAAATGTAACTACAGAAATTACTTACTGAACGTAATTCTGGAAAAACCTCTTCCATGGCAAAGTATTCCATGAAAGTAGCAAATCCCTCATTCAGCCAGAGATCACTCCACCATTCCATCGTTACTACATTGCCAAACCACTATGAGAGATCAAAACCATTATTATTTTCTCAGAATTAAAATAAAATGAGAAATACTCCACCCATCCTCTGCCTTATCTTGCAGTTAAATGAACTTCAGTCAAAAACACAGTAATGCTTTTGCAGGAACAACGCCTTAAGTATGTCATGAGAGTTGCAGTCTACCCACTGTGCTGTAAAAAGTACATCTGCAAGTTTTCTGAACAGATACAATGCACAACCCCGTTACAGTGAGGGGAGGGGTGAATATAAGGACAGAATTGCACTTCAAAATGAACAAAAGAAGAAAGCAATAACCTCCCCAGTCTAATACCTGATGAGCAAGCTCATGTGCTATCACTGCAGTTATTAGCTTTTTATCCCTTGCTGAAGAAGTATTATTGTCAAACAAGAGTGCCGTTTCTCGGAAGGTGATCAAGCCCCAATTTTCCATTGCACCAGACTGAAAATCAGGAATTGCTACCAGATCTGGAAAAGATTTGAAAGAAAATTTTGAAAATTGCTAGGTAAAGAAATCCTGTCTTTCAAGCTTACCTATTATATTATATAATCACTAAAATAATCATAATTTAAAATCTGGTGTGGACATACACTGAAGTCTCAAGCACACGAGCCCCATGGATTTAGATTTATAACCATGTTTCTCTAGCAGCACTCTGACACAAACAACTTAAGGAAACACTGCCTAGAGATCCTGCATGAACAAAAGTAACATGGAAATGGGATGGCCTGAAAAGTACACTCCTAAAAGGTAGTGCCTTAGAAGACTGCATTTCACTGTTTTTCCACTCAAACTAATTCATGCAGAGAAGGGTGCAAGGCTGCAGGTCTTGCACTTGTGAATATGGTTCACAGACTGAGAATTTCCTCACTACCAAGTTAAATTTACACAGAATTATTTCTTTGATGTTACTTAAATACAAGTATAAGCAACCTGGTTCCAAAAGCTCACAAAAACTTTCCAGCTTGGGACTCACTTGCACTTGCACTCAGACAAAAATGTAATTAGTTTTTTAAATTATTTTAATAACCTAGTAATAGTAATACTTTTTTTTTTTTAATGACAATGCATTTTTAAGGTCAGGGCTTCTGTTAAAAAAAAAAAAGGGTTCTAAAGAACTTACCTAATTTTTCAAGAGGGTATTTCATTGAAAAGTATTTTTGGTAAAATTTCAGAAGCTTCACTGCTGTGTCTAGGGCATACCCAACTTGGTTTAGATGCTGCGGTATGGCATAGGCAGATATCTAGTCCAAAGAGAGAAAGTAGTTTGAAAAACATAGCTACAAAAGATCTAGAATTGAAGGAGCAGCTGGCAGGAGTTCCTGAAACAGACAGCACACAGTTTTGGAAGTGCATACACAAATTACAAACAGCAGTCACAAAGGTGTCAATAAACAGCTGATTTTTCTTACTAGAGCTTATTAACGAGTCAAAACATAGGCACAGTGTTCTGTGTGTATGCAACAACAATTCAAAGCTGACACCTTCAAGGAACGTGTTCAAGAAGGGTCTACATGACACAAATTTTTTAATCCCTCATGAGTTATTAAGTGATCCTCCCTGCACACCTCAATTAATCTTTAGGCTATCAGTATGGTAGCACTAGTATAACCTGCAAGAAATTCTCTCAAGAAATAATAATTGGCATAAAGCTCACCCATTCCCCTATCTATGGTATGACCACATTAGACAAATGTAAGAAGCGTTTATAAAAACTGAGAGGTTACAATATCCCTCTATTCATGTTGAATTGTATCAAGAAAATAACTTTGATTAGGTTACAGGTGGATTCAAGTTTAGGACAACCTTTCATACACAAACACAGAAATATGTGGAAATCCATTTTCCAGTTCTATTTTTAAAAAAGTCCCTCTTATTGTGCTATAAATGAGTAAACAAATGACATTTCAAATAGATAGAACTGTAGATTAAATTTTTGAGTGTGAATGAAGCACATACAAATAAGAATCTAGTCTAGTGTTCCTGGAGGACAGAAGTATTATCAGCTGCAAATTTTAAGCTCAAAAACTAAACATAAGTGGCCCCCAGGATCTTCTGGAGTCGAGAAAAATCCCATTGCATTATGAACACGAAGCAACTTTACTTCAACTCCAAGCTATCTTAAAGCATTCATGACAATAAACTTATTCTTTGTGAACTGCTTAGGTTAAATTCTTTGCATCTCCCAGCCACAAACTGCTGGAAGCATTTTGATGTGTATTTCATGAGAAATGTCACTATATGCTTCCTTTATACTGATTTTCTTAGCCTACTAGACACTGCTAAGACTACCTTAGACCTGCTAAGATTCTGGCCTTACTTGGTATTCTTACACTTTCTCCCTTCAAGCTAGCAAGTACTCTTAATAAGTTAAAAATACTAATGAATAAAAAAAAAAAATTGATAATAATAAGTAAGTAAAAAGCATCCTTACTAAGTTAAAAGGTTTTCTGCCTCAAAGAACTAACTGTATGGTTTTACCAGAATACAGATCAAATACAGACCTGAATAGTAGCCACAAGTGAAAAAAAAAAAAAGATGTTTAATGATCTGTTCTATTCAGCTATCTTTAGAAATACTTGTCTAAATCAGAATCAAAGCCTGTCTAGTATCTTTACTTGTGTATATTGGATTAAAAAGAGGGCTTCTTCTTTTTCTACAATGCTACTAGCACAATTCCCTCTGGCTTTTTCTAGGTACACTTCTGACATTTCACCACAAAGGGGCAGTTTCTGACAGAGAGTCATGAAAGTCATTGCTCACATGAAACTCCTGCACTTTCTGAAATAAGATTAGGGAGCATCTCCTAATACTACCATGTTTATTCTTTAGTTACTCTAACTGCACACATTGTAGAAACAGGCAGTATCCTTGCAAAAGACAAAGCTCAAGCAGGACCAACTGTTTGATTTTTGGAACCTTTGAAAAAACAAAAACTCCACAATTAAGTAGTTGTATTTAAGTGACTAACCGCAGATTTAAAGTCAGCCTAAATTTCATTTACTGTAGGGCATGGGTTTTTTAAGGTATGTTATCTTTGCAGGTACAGGAAATTTTTGTGGCACTGCTTGAAACCATGTGTAGGTGTTCCTGGAGACTAATGTTTCTTTACATCCTTGAACAACTCTTGGTTTGCATGACACTACTGTTCACAGATGAAGCCGTAAAGAGTTTAAAGCTTCCAGCTCTGAAAGCTCTTAGGAATTTTACATTTTGTAAATTTCCACTGTTAACAATGATGTTCCACCACTGCTCAGTCCCTTGCTGTTAAAGTGCATTCAGTCTTGGATAAGCCATTAACTCAGTCCAACTTATAGCATCTGGCTTTTGTCCTCTATCTATGACAAGTATAATAAAACAAAGAAAATAAATAAATTTAAAAGAGACAGAGTTTGCTTGTTGGTTTAGGGATCTTTTTGCTTTGTTTAGGTAGTCTGGTTGGCTTGGGAGGAGTGAAGCATAACTTAAAGTGAAACAAACACATACCAGAGTCCCATTAGTTTCCTTACTGATGTTTTTCAAGTCTGCAACAACAAAAGCTACTAGATAGGTGCTCATCTTCAAACTCACAAAAAACTCATCTTGAACAATTCCATTTGTCACAGGCGTAGTGGCTTTCTGCAGGTGAAATGAAATATTAATGCAGGTGAAAGAACACTAAGACTTAAATCAATGTTTAATAATTACTTCATTCTAGGAACAGTTTATAGGCAAGATTACATAATATCTTTATATTTTGGTTATACTTCAGAGGGATGGATGATACTTATAACAGTGTAACAAACTTAAAAAAACATGAAACATTTAAGCCTATATACACAAAAATTTTTTGCCAAGCTTTATTATGCAGCATTACCAAACAACTACTCTGTTGGAGAAACCAATCTAATTTACTTCACATTTAAAGTTCTAGTATAATCCAAAGTCAACATAAAGATTAGCATTAATTCAAGGCAGCATTAGGCTAGATCAGAGACACAGGTCAGCATAGCCTACTAAAAATATTGGTATTGCATGAGTTAAATATTTGTCTCTTCCTGTAAGTCTCAGCAAAACTAGATAACCAGACATTATGTTAAATTGAACAAAGTACTCCTCACGTGCAATCTTACAAATCAAATGAGAATGTATTTAAAAACAGATGACAACCTAAGGTTTCAGTTAGTTCAAAGCAAAAACAAGCCCAGCTTAAACAGACACCGACAAAAGTAACTCAGCCTTCTGAGCAGACAGTAAGATACCATACAGAAGTAAGATACCTTAGTGTGTCTCAAATTACTTTTTGTGCAGTTTTCTTTAATACCAGTCCTAGAAAAGTATGCTATACGCCTTAAAGTACTGTCCTACATATTCCTTCACAAACATAAAATACAAAGGATATAGCAAAATGTTTAAAACTACTGTAGTGCAGAATAGTAAAGGTCTAGAGACAGAGATGGCAGTTCATATATTCTGAAACTTCATAAATGATTTTGTTTTCAGAACCTACCAACATTTAAAAACCAGTAACAGTAACCTAAGTTTTAGAGTACATCATTTGAAACAAAACTATGATTTAACATTTAACTGTCACTGAAAATTTAACTGTTAGACTTAAAGAGAACTAGATTTTTAAGCCTGAAGATAAAATCAATGTAATCATCTAATCTGACCACTGCATGTAAGCAGAATGCCAGCTCTGAGTTCCTTCAGTGAATTCATAAATTTCTGCCTTTATTACAGCTTTGGTATCATACGAGGCAACAGCCTAATTAAGAAAATCTACTGCATCTGCAGATAAACTGGTTCAAAAACCAGTTATCCTCACTTAAAAAAACCCAACAAAAAACAGAACAAAACAAAACCACAAAAGGTAACACCATGAGCTCAAAATACACAGTTTATTTCTAGCCTTAATGCATGTCAGACACTACATACTGCCATGTTAGGGATATACAGCCAGTTGACAAGGCCTGCTTCTGAGATCCCTTGCTCATGTAGGTACAGGCCATTATTCCAGCAATGTCTGCTACACACATCACAGAATACTCTGAGTTTGAAGTGACCCACAAGGACCATCGAGTCCAACTCTTCAGTGAATGGCCCCTACAGGGATCAAACCCACAACTTTGGCACTACTAGCACCACGCTCTAACCAGAGCTAATTGTGGGTATATGCAGCAGTGGTAAATCAGCATTTGCTTCCTGTACATGAAGAACTATGGAAGTTGTTGAAAGATGCCTTAGCTACTTGTCCAGCTCCTAGCAGAGGAGACTGAGTACCCTTTCTTGTTTACATAAAACAGAAGAGTGGTTCACCAGAGTCCGTCTCTTCTTGTAATTGTTAAGAGTCACAACAAATCCAGGAACATAAATGTTTGTACACTGTGAAAAAGATACTATTTCACGAGGTTTCAATTATTAGCTTGGTTTTCAAAAGCAAGGCAACTACATCAGCACCTGACCTTTAGACAACTTCATGGAACAGAAGCTGCACAGTGTATATACATGTGCCAGCAACACCAAGGGTGTGATTTTCTCATTGATGGTTAGGTCAGTAGTCTGTACTGTACTGCACACGTACAGTATCCAGCAAACACAGAAAACTCAAAAGAAGATCTTAAGGGCTGTTGAGAATAATGTCACCAGCCACAAAACTTCTGCAAGATAACAGTTCATTTAATTTCAACAGGAATCCTACAGTCATTCAACTGTCCATCAGTAACATCCTACACCGTGCAATGCATTGAACAGTTGTTTTCTCTACCAAGTTCAAGTCTTTGAGAACAAAACAGTTGTTTTATTATAAAGTAATATAGTTTATAGCTTATCCACTCAAGTCAATCATCTGGACATTAATGCAATAAAAACACAATCAAAAACACTGAAACGGATTACCTAGGCAGCAGCTCTACTAAAATTCCCCTACAAAAGCAGGTACCTTTGGCATATTTGAGAGAGTGGAAAGTTTCTCATCTCTTTTGATCTTGATCGAAAATGTAGCTTTAAATGCTGGCTCATCAAAGCATGGAAAAGCAGACCTTGCTGCCAGAGGTTCAAACTGAGTTGCTGCGAACCACCTAATGGGAAGATGGAGAAGAGTAAAATAAGAATTATTAAAAGCATATGTCAGTTTATTTATGGTAGAACAATCATTTCCCTCTCTAACCTTCTAAAAGCTTGTTATGGGAATAGCTTTTTGAGTAGTACATAACAAGACTGGTCCAGTCAGAATATACGTTTCATTAATAATTTTTTTTAAAACCCAGTTACATACTTATTTGAGGAGTAATCTGCTTAGCTGTTTTTTGCTTTCTGAACAAAGAAGAATGCCCCTGGAAAAACACAATTACAAAACAATCACCAAAATATAAGCCAGACTGTTTTCAGAGAGAGGGAACAAGAAGAAGATTAAAAAATTAAGTTAGTGAGTATGCCCACTAAGTAAGAGTTTGGAAACCTCTGCAGCAGATAGGACTGCAAGGAAACTTTTTCATCTAATTGCCATGTGATTTCCTGCAGATGTTCCCACAGATGTTCCCACTGCTCCCTGTGCTGGCTAGTAAACGGATCTGATTAAGTTCATGCACTGTCTTGTCTCTAATCCAACAGCTATTCATATCACAAGAAGACTTCTCAGAAGTCTTTGTTCTTTCTCCACTATTTTTATACTAACTAGCTGAGGAAATTATGGCTTTTGATGGAGAGAGCATCTCTGACTTCGGCACCTGCAAAACAACACAGAGTTCAACAAGAAGTTTACTAATTGAAGCATTTACTGGCGCTAAACAGTGGAGAGAAGAGTGGTCCACATTACCTTTTCCTTCTCTTTTTCTTTTTTCTTTCTTCTAACCTACTGCCAAGCTACCCACAAGTATTTGGGGGGTTCTTTTGTTCTGCACCAGGATTTCAACATCTTTAGATATACAAAATACATCCTGGGAAAGCACGCAGCTGACAATTTGCAAGATTCAACTGCATGCCTACTTTGAGCTTCTTACTCTTTTCTTTCCCCCAACAAATTGATGCAGTTTCAACCCAAGATTTTGCAGAAGAAAAACAAAGAATAAAGAACCATTCTGCATAAAAATAAAAATAAGCCAAATTTATTTATTTTGCTTCTGGCAAGAAGTCCAGTCAGTTATTTTGCAATGTGGTATTTTTTTTTATTTTTGTGAAAATATAAAATATCTTGAAAAGAAAGTAAAACTAAACTGAAGAAAATACCTTTTCTTGCAAAATCAGCTTGATAGTTTGAGTTTTATACAGAAAATGCAGTAACAACAGGGGTTATGAGAGTTAGTCTGCATTTGTAAAACTACAGACAAAAGGCATACAGAGATAATGCCCCTGCAAAAAGAAGGGGCAGGCAAGGCAAGGGAAATGATGATATCACTAAAGAGTTATCTGAAAAGGATTCACTGGAAACCATACAGGTTAAAACATGTGCTACATCGTGTTCCTGAACAAATGCAGATATCACTGGACTGAAGGGGAACAAAAATTCAAAAACTTAGTCACAGATTGTGTTTTTAATTTGTAAACAATTATGCATTCTCTTTCTACTACAGTAAATTAAAAAAAGAAAAAGCTGCAGCTACATCAGAATAGGAAAAAAACCACAGAGTTTCAATCATTTAAGTGATTTTTGCCTTCTACACCTACTGCATTCTTACTTCTGCTTACTTCATGGTAAAGCATGTCTTTAATGTTTGCAGTAAGCTGCTTAGCTGACCCATGCTGCTTTTCCCTTCTCTCGCTTATTGCACCACTGTTTCTAGAAAACCTGCATGAACACTCTTAAGTACATCACCAGCATAAAGTCCATTTGAAGTGGGTGGTCGTGGGGGCAATTTCAATAATCTTCTTGATAAAAAGCACTAATTTACTCTTTATAAAAATGTTTCCCTTTTCTCCAGTCACCTGGGACTTTGCCTGATTTCCATGACTTTTCATATATCATTGAGAGTGGTTTGACAACAACATCCAAATTCCCTTAGGACTGTGCAATGGACCTCATTGGGCCCCATCAGGTTCCTCTGATGGTCTTGAACCTGACCTCTCCCTGTGACGACAGGACTTTGTTCCCCCAGTCCCTGTTTTGAGACTCAGGGGCTCAAGAGATGTGTGAAGAATTTCCAAAGAGAGAAACTAAAAATTAAACAAACCAAAAAAGACACACTACAACTACCTACAACCTCCACACTGCAGTACATTCCACTGTAGGAGAGGCTGCCCTGACTTAAGGAACTCATCCATGAAAGACATTTTTCAGGCAAATTAATCAAGAGATTAAAGACTGATTTTTCTCAGTAGGAGTAAGTTGTATTGATGCCGAGGGGTTTTTTGCTTTTTTGCTTATGCCTTTTTGCCTAGTCCATGCTAGCATTCCTGAGCTGTTTCAGATTAATAATACCCTATATTCTAGACAAAATAGAGCCACCTATCTCTACAACTTTCCAGGGCTGAGAACATGCTATCACAGAGCGATGACCAAAAGACAAACGTTTGCTTCTGTGCCTTAACTGGAGAATCTTTGCAAACTATGTTTTTTGTTACAACTGCATATATAGAGAGCTATGGGATAGAGAGAAGCCATCTTTTTATTCTCTTAATCTTTGGATCTTTTTCTTTGCCACTTTTTTCCCTACCCACACACTACACTTACCCAAACCTTTTGTATCCTGGGCCTTTGTTCCAGGCTGGGGGAGGGACTGCCCTTCCCCCGTTTGTATTTCGGAAAAGGTTCTGAAATAAAGTTTTTGCTTTTTCCCTACCTTTATAAAAATCTGCCTCCAGCTTCTGTTTTGACACTCAAAAGAGGGGGGCAGAAAAAGGCAACAGTATAAAATGTCCAATAAAAAAAGCAACCCTTTTTACTTCTGTTATCAAAGCACAATCTAGAAGTGACAGAAGAGAGAAGCTGCATTAGTAGGCATACCTTTGCTTGGAATTCTCATCCTTGTAAGAAATTTTGTAAAAGCCATAATAGGTATCTGATAAATTAGATGAATATTCTATGTTGACAGTATAATTCTGTCCTACAAGGAGAGTCTCCGGAGCCATGACTGCAATCTGGTCGTGCAATGGATATTCCAGGAATTCAACTGGCGTTTCTGGATGCCCTTGTCCTGAAGTAATGGTTGCCTTGGTGATATTAAGTCCTGAGCTGTGAAGTACAATCTTCCGAGTTACATGGAGGATGCTGACCACTATTTTTACAGAGCCTGCAAATTTCAGAGTAGTTAGGTTTGGCTGCAAGACAAGATCATAGTGCAGTGGTGCAACATCAGGAGGAAGTCTAATTTTTGCCCATGGAAATAGTTTTCCATTGGTTGCCAAAGGGTATATTAGTTCCATTGTATGATTTTTTTTATGGCAACCTTCTTTGGTAAAGGTACATTTGGGAAGAAGATAAATCACTATTATTAATGATACTGCAATCACAAAAACAACTGTGCAAACCACCATGGTCCTCGTAGAGGGCACTGAGCACGATCCATTTGGATTCTGCCTATATACAGACAGGTTATTCTGCAGACCCGAGCTTCTGTTCATGAAGGACATCCCCAACAATTTTGCTGATGACTCATAATCCTCTTCGTCATCATCCATTTCATGCTCTCCAAGGCCACGCACCAAGAGACGGGAGCTCCTTGGTTCATATTCCACTTCATCAGGCTCCAGGGGATGTAAACAAGGCTCTTTTGCCAAGTCAACCACATCGGGTTCCTCTTCAAACATACTGTTTTCAATCATATTCCTGGGTAACTGAACTCGATCTGAAATAGAAATTACCATATATTACACTATAAACAAAAGGCCTGAGTGTAATACCTCGAAGACATTATACTGAATTACAGAAAGGGAAACACTTTTACAGTATATACCGTCAAGATCTCTTCAATTTTTTCTTCTACATTTGTTTCTAGGCAATATTCCTATGCTTTTCTGTCTACTGTAATTTTGCTTTCAGTATCTTCAAAGGATGCTTCCCTTGCACATGATCTCAAGTGTCTTGCACTGTAACCATTGCATAGCTCTCCCAGTTCACTGATGTCACTGTCTTGGCTGCATTTCCTCTACCCCAGCAAACTATATTTGTATTCAACTGAACTACTCAAGTTGGATTATTTCTTATGTTGCACGGTAAAGCACAGCAGCCAGTACAGTTCTAGAGGTGTTTCCAAATACGCTAGTTGTTAAGTTCTTAACCAGAGGAGAAAATCTGCCAATGTGTTGGCAGCCACACAAATGAAATGTCCATTTGACATTTTTAAACTTCATTTTTCACAAACATTGCAAAAAAGATTAAAAATATTTCTCACATAAAAATAGCACTGTAAAAATTATAGTCCCAATTGACATCTTAATTTAATATCTAGCTCATACAATCCTTGAAACAATCCATGCATCTAAGAAGTCAAATCAGTGACAATCAGACTGTTTGCCTCTATAAAAGTTGTCCTTAATAGGTATCAGATCACTGAATATACATGAGGAATTGAAATTCATACCAAGTTTTAAAATCACATTTTCATAGTATGCAGTTATATTTTAATGAAAATTCTGATCATATCTATCACTGTTTATGTAAAAGGTTATATTTCAGCTAATTAGTCTCTTGTCACCGGTTCTAAGGGACTAGACAAAACTTTTGTCCAACTGCAAGGCTTCAGAAATGAACCTAAACTCTTTCAGACATGCAGGTCTACTGCCAACTGAACAACATTCACACTACATCTCTACCTTCCACACTTTACGTTTCCAGAATAAGAAAGCTGAATTTTTCTTTGGACCTGAACATACTGGAAAGTAGTTTAACTTTTATTAATTTCTGACAAGAATTTATATTTTGCCAGTCTGTATACAACCTAGAATATGAGTGTTCCTATAATACATTATTTCATTTTTTATTAAAGTCAAGTTTCTATATGGCTGAAATTCTAAAAGTTGAAAATAAAACGTCTTATAGAAAAGATGGCAAGAGTATTTTCAAACCAGATATACTAAACTCCTCAACATTCACTCTAAATGTATCAAGACTTCTGGTTTCAAGGCCACAAACTCAGAAAAACTATAGTGTCAATATCTGTAACACTGGAAAGGACTTAAAAAGTACTATCTCAGAAAATTCAATGAGATAGAGGTCCACTAGTCAACCTGAACAAGAGACACAGAAGTGGATGAAAGCAGGGAGTTTGCTGAAATTTGGATCTACCTGCTCCAACTAGGAATAGGATCACAGGGTCACAAGATATCCGAGGTTGAAGCGACTTCAGGAAGTCATCTACTTCAACCTCTAGGCAAAAGCAGCTTCTAAAATTTTCTGTCCTTATGGGATTCCCCAGTACAATGCTCACATGCCAGCCTTCAGGCTGCAGTGGCAGTTCAATGGTCCAGCACTGTGGTCTCTACACTGCAGCATATGCACTTATATGACAGGTTGGAGGCCACACAGAATACAGGAGAGAAAACTAAGTTAAAATTACAAGTGGAAACACACAGACAAACTAATAGAGAAAAAAATGTGGAAAGAAAGTATTGTGCAACAGAAGCTCTTTTACAATTCCCCTACTCAAGAATAGTTTATCAAGAACTCACTGTACTAACAGAAGTTCTTGACTACTCCCCTCAGCTGGTTGCATTTGAAGTTTCCTGACTAGCTTCAATCAAATTTGAAAACAGACTCAAGGCCAAATTTCTTCAAGTCCCATTGCAATCTCACCCCGAAACAACCACCTGCTGGTGGAAGACACCCAAATTCACATCTGCTATGTAGAAAAGGCAGGTATTAAGACTCACATCTTAACCACTCCAAAAGGTAGAAGTCAATCAGTACACAGCTCCAACCCCAGCCATGGCATGTGCAGCTGCATGGCCAGCAAAAGAGGTAGAAGACAGGTGAGCCACTGCAGAGGGAAGGAGGAGAAAGATAAAGAGCATAAATCTAGCAGAAAGTAGGTTTCATCAGCTCTGATGCTCAGAGAACAACCTGCTTTTTGAAGAGCTTATTCTCTAAAAAGTTTCTTCTAAAGACAATCAGTATTTTCAAATTTGCATGCAGGCACTAACAACTCTGTAAATCAAAAAGAATTATACTAAAAAATCTCAAATTGAAACTAAGATATAAAGTTAAGCTTGAAGTTAGCTTCAAGGCAATTCACGATTTTAATACCTAAGAGACATTAATTTCTAGGGAAAGAATAGTTATAACCAATTTCTACAGAACTATTTGCAAAAACTGAAAGTAATCAAAATCTGTAAGATCAAAACTTTACTGCAGATAAAAAAGCACCACCAGACTACTACTCTCTGTTGAAAAGAACATATACAAAGTATCAAAAGGTTACTGGAGCCAATTTATGCTGAGATAGAAGTCTTATAATTTTCTTTATTCATAGAATACATTTTTTGGACATGAACCATGGCAAATTTGTTTAAAACTTTAACACTCAAACTCTGAACTCTTTGCTTCCTGAAGGTTCACTGGAACTGGTAAATAACAGCGTGAGTGAATTGAACTTTTATGACATTTCAATTTTATCCCATGGGTTGCTACAGTATGAGCTAAAAAGCCACATGAAGGGGGAAAAAATAGAATTCTTAGACTGAAACACGCCACAAGGAATAAGGAGCAGCCTGAGGAGCATGACTGCAAGCATCACATCTCACTATCATCTCTTATACCACACATGGCCAAGCAGCAAACATTCCCATTATAAAACATATTCAAGGCAGATTAATTCAGATTCCAAATATAACACAGGAAAAATAAGTATAACTGTAAGACTATGAAAATTAACCTGTGAAGAAGCTGAATGGTTCCAGTGAACTACCATTGTCATGCCAGAGGTTGCAGGTGCAGTAGAGAAATTTGTGGTCACACTAGTCCACAGTTATGGATCTGAGTGCTAAAATGTACTACAAAAACTATCTGTCATCAAGAACGGCAATTTAGATCCAAATCTTTGTTAAGCGTAAGCTTAGTGTGAACAAGGAGGTAGAAGAAAAAGTCACAGTGTGAGTCTTGTTGATCCTTAAAGAGCACTAATGAAATTATGCTAAAAGCTTAAAGATTAAGCTTAAGCTTTTAACTGCATCAGCTAAAAGCTTGAACACACAGAAATAAAAGTGATTTTACACCATTCTTCTACAAATTTTTGATTTGAAACGTAGAGATTTTCAACATCTTCTCCAATACACGATCTATTATCATATCTAGTGGTGAATAATGTGAATACTCACAGTTAGAAACAATCCTGAGGAAAGATGTGAGGTTAAATACTATGTGATCAACAAATCCAGAAAACCAACCCTTCTCATAATGAAAAACTGAAGGAAGGCATTTTCCCAAAATCAATGGTTCTGAAAGTTTCTTTAGAGTTGCCTCCTGCAGCACAGATGCCCAAAACCCTACTGCAACATATCTCCTCATTGCAGTATTCAGGAGATCATAACAAGCTGGGTCTGTTGTTTTGTGTGCAGAGGACACAATGCTTAGACACAAACTTCAAATGCAGTTTGCACCAAGCCAACAGTACAACGAGCTTGCTGCATGTACTGCATCCTTTGATAATGTGATCCCCACAGTCATATCTTGGTGGTAGAGAATGTCATGACTTAAGGACACAAAGGCAAGTGATTAACTAGACCAAGCCACACAGTTTGTTCTTACAAGACATACATCTTTCACTTCTACAGCCTTTCACAAATTAGTCCTTAAACTTATAAAGCAACTTTAGCACAATACTCAAGTTCAGTATGAAACATGATCATATAAGAACAATCAGGTGCTGTAGTGAAACAGTGTAATACTTACTCCAAGTATTCATTTTCTCTAAAGAGCTCAATTTTCATTAAGGAGGAGAATGTAAGCTTTTCTCTGAAGTTTATCAGGCAACACCATGTATTGAACCTTAGTATGTGCAACAACAAAGTATCTTACGCTGTTTTGGGTTTAGAATCTATTACAAATACTCCACAGAATACAAAAAAAGTATTATTCCTTTATTATTTTAGAGACAATATCTTCCTGTAATGCTATTGATACCACTTTTTAATTCTAGAAGTGAAAAATGTACTTCTCCCTGGCAAAACAAAATCAGTAGTCTCTTGTCTATCATGATTCATGTCCAGGTATTCTATCTCTGAACAGAAGCCTCAACACTCAAAATTCTTATATGAATATAAATGACCCATTAATCGAGTTTATTCATTTTTAAAACATATGCAGAAAATGTTCAAAGGCATTTTATTTTTTAATTTCTCTATTCTGATTAGGAGACTAAAACTAAAAGACAACCAAAAATTCCTATTAGATTCAGATAGGCTGTTGCCACTTTCTGAGATTGAAGCTCAGCACAGTGTCATGTTTAAATAGTGAGCAGATATCATATAATATTTTAACTAAAAACCAAACAGTAACACCTGGCACGATGTAGCAACCAAACTCCTACTGCAGATAATAAGAAACATTCTAGAACCCTGGAATAACCTAGGAGCAAAACAACTATTGGGTAGCATGCACCAACAGATGTAGCAAAACCCAAGGCCAGACCAAACGGCCCTGTGTAAAGTGGAATAAAGTGTGCTCACCAACTGGAATAAAAACTGATTCCCACTGAATGTAAACTATTTCAGTTGCATATAAATAATAGGAGAGAATGTGCAGTCACACCTGCTCAAAATAAGACATCTGTGCCTCGTGGGTCAGGAAAGAACAGAGAAAAACTGTGGGCCACGTACTTATTTTGCTAACAAGCACTCACTGATACTGTGTCAAAGAATAATTTTGTCCAATGATTTCAGGAATAGCCACAGATGTTTACCAATGCCATTAGCTGTTAAGAGACAAAATACTGTTTAGCATACCCAACCTTGGTGTTCAAATTTGAAAGCATTGGCCTTTTTCCTAGCAGAAGCAGCTGCTGACGAAACAGCAAATTCCACAAACAAGACATAGCTTTGCTCCTACTGAAGTCTGGTTGCTTTTGCTAGGGCCATCCAACAGGGCAAAGTGCAACTTTGAGGTGGAATTTTTCCCTTTAAAGGTATTTTTTGCCTTCATGTACCTGTCTGAACATCACCTCACCCAGAAGGAGTGCTGAAACATTTGCAAGATTTCAGCTCAGACAGCAAGATCAGAATACGTGATTCCTAATACATGAATGAGCTTGCTACCAGGATGGTAAAGTGAGTTTGAGGAGCAGATGCCATTGGGTGCAAATATTGTGCCACACAGTATTAAACCAAAAAAAGCAAAGGCTCCACTATTATTTAAGGATTAGAAAATTAGTTCTATACTCTTCAGGTTTAGCAAAGAGCACAAAATTCCTTTCCTCCAGGACGCTGAGGAATTATTCGAAGCTCTTATGAGCACTTGCAAATACACGGTGTACGGCAGGTGAGCACGTTCCAAGCAGAGAGATGTATGCTTGTATGTATGTTATGACTCGTGTGTAAAAATAGTAAGACTGGTTAGAGCACATGGAACCTGACCTTCTCTCCTTTATTTGGTTTTTGGGACTAGCGGTAAAGGAAAGGAATGTGGTAGTGAGGGATAAAGCAGGACACTAATACATAGCTACAGATACAAAACTGTACAAATGCTACTGCTTGTTAAAATATTTAATCCTTGTCAGGATTATGTCACATGGAAAAGCCAGTGAAGGAATTCTGCAGAAATAATGACACATGTGAAGTCACTGCACTACGTTGTATCAAAAGCACTATATTCAGTATAACCATATTCCCAGAAAAAGAAGAAAAAACAAGTTTGAAAATTAGGTATCAAAATAATGTTTCCATTAAAACTTAGAATTTGTATTTTGCTTAGTGAAGTAATAATTTCTCATCGTATCTGAAAAAAAAATATTAGAAACACTCCACAAATTAAAAAGAACCTATTACAGCCTTGACAAATGTATGGAAGTTTTCTGCAACACTTGCACTGTCTTTAAGAGGTAACATGGTCTGTGCAGTTGATATGCACACATGGCTGCAGAAAGTTTGCCACAGGCATACCTGCCATAGAATCTGTTCTTTCAGGGAAAAGATGAGCGCGTTACTCATGTGAGGAAACCAAAAATATACCTACTTAGGTTTACATATTGAAATGTCTCACATATATCACGTTCAGTCGTCCCAAGCTAGGGATCATAACAAGGTGAAATAGGAGAGCCAGTTAAAACCAGATGTACTTGCATTGTACCATTTGAACGCAAGAAGGAACAAAACAAGCCATAGGAAAACAGCATAAGGAATACTCAGCAAGCTTTCAGAAATGTGTTTGCTAAGATTGAACTAACATATAAATAAATATTCGTTTCTATTTTAAATTTAAAATAACATTTTAAATGCAAAAACCACTAAGGCTATCACTAGAAAAAACAGATCTTAATGCATGGCAGGAGAGAAAGGCTAGACTTGACTGTAGAAACAAAACTGTGATCTTTCATATTAAAGAGTCATCTAAAATGTGTATAAGGGCATCTGAGGTACTAAGGACTTGGAAACAGTATTAAAGGGTTACACTTTTTCTCCTGAACTGTCTGATGCAAATGTGCATCTTCAACCTCAAATAGGAGGGTAGAGAAAGAGAAATGTTTAATACTCTCTGAAATGTTCTGTCTAAAATTTCAGAAGTTGTTACTATGGAAAAGCAACATAGCACATGGTATTCAATCACCTTCTTCTAAGTTTGGGGTTTTTGGTTAATTCAATTTGGCAGAGGCCAACTTCTACATTTAATTAATAAAAGCCACAAATCTATTCATTTATGCTGAGTTACTTAGTAAAAACATAATTTTTACAGAATTGTAAAAATTGAAACTGTATATTTGGATTCTGCTCTTACTAATGGTAGTTCACCAATTCTGCTTAAGAGGCAGCAGATCAATTTCCCCAGTTCCAAATAGCAAAACATGAATGTTTTTACAGAACACAGAAGGGAACATTCACTCTTATTTGTGCACCCATGCTGGGCTCATTGCTTGAGATTTGCTCCGAATCTTAAATCTTATTCTCAGCCAAAACTATTGTCCTGGTTATTGTTCTGCCTTGGCTGAGAGGAAAAGAAGAGAGATGGGCAGCCCAAAAGGGAGTGCCAAAACACAGATTCACTGGCACAGCTGCTGAAACTGGCTTACAGAGGCATTCTCAAGAAAATTTTTATTCTAAATACTACACTGAAAATCCAAAAGGTGAGAAGTATTTCAGAAAGTACAATCACTTCCTCAGTGGAGACTAAAAATCACTAGTTCCAAACACCACTAGTTAGAGTTTTTATTACTGCAAGTCAGCATTAGAGTTTAAGTCTACAGAAATAAGAAAATTCAGTAGTATAGATAAAGTACAACTTGCTATCCAATTTTTTTTTTCAACACATTAGGAATAGAATGACCTTGGCTGGCAAAGAACAGGTTTAATTAACAACTAAACATCTGAACTGGTAGACTTTGAAAATGCACACATAACACATTCATTGTTAACATTTTCTTAGATATAAACTTGGTATTTTTCTAAACCTAAAGATTAAATAAGGCTGGAAGCTTTAGTTAATGCTGTTTATGAACTGCATAACCTAATACGATAGAAAGGAGTTTCAAAAATCCAGCAGAGGAGGAAGCAACATTCCACACTACTTAACTACTTCAGCAAATGAAGTAAGATTTAAAAAAGATCAAGAAACAGAAGCATAAACTTAGAAAACTTACAGTATTTTATATCTAAAGTTTCATGGAAGATAAATATTGCAAGAATAAAACCCTCAAAAGATGACTTAGGCAATGAGGTTTTTTAGTTTCTCATAGTCCCGCTTCCCTTTTTATTTAGGCATGCCTCAAATCCATAGATATCTATTATGTCCTTTTTACATGCTGTATTGTAAGATCTTTAGAACGGGATTTGAACACAGAGATGACATCATCTTATCACTAGGTGACATCTACTTTTTTCCCCACAAAATTCTCAAAAAATACAAATAATTAGCATTGATTGATCCCTGCGAGTATATACCAGTAACTGCTCAGTACACAAGTACTTAAGAGAAACAAGGCTCTTGCTATCTAAAGCCTTCTGTTATGTTTGGATGCAGATCCAGAGCTGCTTTCTGTGTCACTAGAATTTCAAAACCTACTGGTAAAATCAGAAATAACCTCAGTTGTGCAATAAGGCTTATGACAGGTTGCTTGCTCAGGCAAGCACTTCATAATCTGAACAGAAGTTATAAAAGAGATACTTAAATCAACTGGCTAAAAGCAACTGTACTGGTATTCAACCTTCAAACTGTAATTCACTGTTGATGCAGCCTAAGCAGCTAGGAAAGGAAAGCCAGCCTTTCTGAGCATTGAGTATAAATATGAAGTCTAGATTTTGAAAGTCAGCTAAAGCAAACAGATAAAGAAACAGGTCCACTCATATGCAGAAGTGTTTGTTACATTAATGATTATGGTCATTCCAGAAGAACGGGATGGAGACTTTCAATCTACTCGAACACTGCCTACACAGAAGCTCCATTGCCTTTTGACACCTGAAAGGAGACCACCTCCAAAGTTACTTCTGATGCAGAATTCCCTTGCATCTCTGTTGAATCAGAAAATTAACAGCAGGAATAAAGTACTGACTGCACCCAGTGGAGCTATGCAGTCGCTGTCACAGACAACTAAAACTACTGATGGTCAAGAAAGACACACTTTGCTTGCAATTCTATTCCACCCAAAAAAGTGAAAAAATATGAATTTGAAGCCAAGTCTCACAACCCCTTTATACTGCCTTAGCGCTACCTTCTGTCTATTTCACTGATTACTCACCTTCTCAAGGAGAATGCCTTCAGCACACAAAAGAAAAAAAAGATGCAGAGAAAAATAAAAACTTGGTAGTATCAGTAATGCAACATAGTCTTGGAATGTTTCTGTAGTTTATTTGCTAGGAATATTCCACGCTCAGCATGGAATTATTCCCAGAACTACAGGTTTCCTGCTACCACCAACCAGTCCTTAAGAATCTGAGTTGCCTTTTGTATCTAGTACTAATTGCTACACCAGGAGAGTCAAAAATCAGCACACAGCGGTTGCTGTAGGTTGAAAAAAAAAAAAAGTTGACATTCAGCCAAAAAAAGGGCAGACATTTTACATATTTAACAGAAAATGGTAATAACAACAGTTGATCAGACCTGTGCTTAGAAATAGTTCGGAGAAGTGCTATAGGATTCCATTGCAGAGGTATTTATTTTCGAAAGAACTTACTTTTAAATTCTTCATTCATTGCTTGCTGATAAGCTCTTCTGGACAGCCTGAGAAAGCAGCATTCTCTAAATCTCTGCCCAAGAGTATAAAGCTTTGAAAAAAAAATTCTGACAGGTTTAGAATTATTTCCGCTGGTTTACAAACTCTCTTATCTGTTTACAATTGAGATTATTCCTCTATAGATCTTTGCTCTTATTTTAACTGTATGTAGAAATACAAATTGCTCCAAAGCAACCCTTGGCCTAAAGGTTTAATATGGCCTGTAGGTTAGGCTGCAGTGAGAGCAGATCTCTGCAGTGACAGCTGTTGAGTCGGAAGCAGCACTTAAAGCCTTGAGCAGAAGTTAACTGAACACAAAAGGCTTCTAGTGACTATACAGGTCTTGAAGCTGTAGAATAAGTACTATAAATTTGTCTTCACACGGGTGTCTAGAGTCTGATTTCTGGTGCAGACAACAGAAAAATAAAATCAAAGGCTGTGCTTACAACAGCTGTCTTATGCTACTGACTCTCCAAGACATAGGCCTCTCTTCTCTTTTGTAAAACAAAGGTTTAAAAAAGAGATAAAGGTGTTACTTGACAGTTCAGGAATGATCTTTTCTGAGATGAATTATTTTGAATCTCAGCAGACCAAGTGAAAACAGCATCTCATGTGCACACTCCTCTATGCAGCAGATATTTTGATGTTCTCAAAATTTCATCCAAAACAGTAGTGCAGTGTCTTGTGTTTGTTGATCCTTTTCTCCTATCCCATAGAGCCATTTTTCCAAACTCATGAAATGTAAATCCCAACTAAGGCAGACAACAAAAATACCCAGAAGACTATTTGTTCCTGAATTTTCCATTTTTCAGCTGTTTCAATTTTGTAGCTCTTCAATTTAAAACTTGCATGAAAATAGCCAGGGCTTGCTCATAAAGATTTCTGCAGTTCAAATACATCAAGTATGGTTAAAGATTATTTAAAAGAAAAAAGAAAGAAGCAAATGAAATTCTGAAATTACTTAGTTGCTGAAAAACAAAAGCCATAATTCCGAGGCTTGACAGGCAACTTTGCCATTTGCATACCCACACCTAGTTCTCAGAGAGTCTGAGTTACTCTATGGGCTTAAGGTCAAAACATCTAAACAAGGGTAACTTAAACATTCAGTTATGTCATGAAAACTCTTCTGGATAAAACACTGATGATCAGTAAGTGGTTTCTCTTCATAGGGATTAAAAAAAAGAGTAACTTTGGTTAAAGTTATTACCTCATCAACTCAGAGCCACTGCTCTTTGTTGAAACTGAAGAAACTCATGCCAGTATATAGACTGAATGTCTTCTACTCAGAAATTAAATTCTTCTTTGATTAAATCTGGTTTGGGGTGCTTCCTTTCCTTCTGCTCTATCAACAGCTAAATTCGTCTAAATCTAAGTGTGTTGAAATAACAGGGAAAAATTTAGAGCCAAAGTGCTGAGTTAAATTACTTAACTGTATGCCAGTTCACATACAAGATAAAGAATTCAATTTTTATATCAAATTTCAATTACACATCCTAGAGAAAGAAAACCACATCAAAACAGAAAAACAAACCACAGTTAAGTAAGACAGGAATTTTCCAAGTTACTTAGTTTCTCTACAACTACCTGAAAGGAGGTTAGTGAGGTGGGTGCTGGTCTCTTCTCCCAGGTATTAATTGACAGGACAAGAGGAAACGGCCTCAAGTTGCACCAGGGGTGGTTTAGACTGGATATTAGAAAAAGTTTCTTCACCAAAAAGTTTATCAAGATTTGGAACTGGCTGACCAGGAAAGCGGTGGAGTCACCATCTTTAGAGGTACTTAAAAGACATGTGGATGTGGCACTTAGGAACACAGTTTAGGGGTGGACTTGTCAGTGTTACATTAATGGTGGTACTCAACTATCCTAAAGGTATTTTCCAAACTAAATGATTCTATAAATAATTGCTTACCATGGGGACTTTTAATATTAGGTATAAGTATTATAAACCTGACCTAATCAAGTAAATTGTACAATTTGTAGGCCTTCTCAATTTATTTGCTGTACTGTATTCCTAGCTGTTAAAACTGGTAGAACATCCCTCTGAATGTCACTGGGCGTACTGCCCCTCCCAACTCACCACTTTCTCTAACAGAAGGATAAATCACCCTCTCACCACATCCCACTATCCTTTCCCAGACACCTATGTTCAGGGTAATGCAGACACTGTTTTGCTGTTCATCCTCCTCTTTGTTCCTCTGCTCCTTTCAGAGTAGCAGATCTGGACTATCTGCTGCTGCTATCAAGCAGAAGATTAAATGATTAAAAATGTGAGCAAGCTCTTCCTACTACTTCTCTGAGCACTATATGCACCGATTAACGGTAGGGCTGTATGCCTATTTCCAGGAGCAGCTAACACAGGAATTAGCAGAGTTCCTTATTCTGGAGCCTGGGACAGTTACAAACTCTTAACCACCTCCTTCCTTACCCTGGTTTCCAAGCACAGATATAGGACTCACTTAGCTTCTCTAGCTGCCACCTTTCCCTGCTCTGTCACTGCATGTCTTGTCATAGCTTAAAAATAAATGCCTCGAAATTTTGGAGGAAGCAATTAAAAAAACCCCTTAAAATGGAAAAAAGTACTTAAATAATAAACATTAATTTAAAATATTGCTTTGCTGTTCTTCTAAAATATCACCCAACAGAAGTTAAACCAGTTCTGTTGAATTTTGCTTGTGGAAAACTGATTTAAAGCATATTCAGTAAATAATCCCCATTTCTATATCTTGGTCTCTGGGACACAGAAACTCACTTGCAGAACGAGTAAATGGGTACTGGCACAGGCTCTTGATGATCACATGCAAAACCTCCGAGTATACTGGGAAACCTATCCAAAATCCTAGCTAAAACCTCATGCTTTCGTGGGTCAGGCAAGCAGTAATGTTTCTGGTTCCATCCTCCCTCCCCCAGAGGAAAGGAAGTGTGACTGGAACATCAAGCAAGCAGTTATATTTATTCAGTCTTCATGAAAGCAAATTACTCATCTTAAGGCATTTCTGGACCCAGTACTTACCAGAAAAACTCTGTGCAGATAGGCTGCATGGATCCTAGAGAAGACAAGCATAACTCCTTAAATTCAAGACATGCTCAAATCTCCGAGTTCACACATTTACAGGCAAAAAAAACCCTGAAGACTTACTTATGAAATCTAATTTTTGAAAGATACTGTACTTTCTTAGTGGTACACTGTGTAAGTAAAATGTAAGTAAAGAATAAAACAAGTAAAAATTTTCATATTTTCAAAACTCTTTCTGGAAAATTGCATATTGTTGAAGCAATGATTAAGGTCATTGTATTAACATTTAAATACTGCATTACACTAATTCTTCTTGTGGGTAAATATCAACAGGTTCATCACATCACACATTAAAAATTACTGAATTCAAGAAAACAGTGATTTTTTTAAAACGCTGTCTTTTAATTTTATAATCTTTCCAGTATGCTCTAAAAAAAGGTACTTATTTGTTTATTATTATTATTCCTTGTCATATCAATTTAGCTCTTCCTTCTATAATGCGAATTACTTCCTGCACTGTTTGGCTCTGGGCTGTCTCCAAATCATCCATAAAAAACTCTGTGTTTGGAGGGGATGAAGAAAAGCTTATCTTATCTTTTACAACAAGCTTGTTCAGCAAACAAAGCCTATGTCCACAAACATGTTAGTTATACTAACATTCTGACTAAAGGTTTCCTTCTTCTCTACTGTGTCTCCCTAATCATTCCATGCATTTTCAATTCCTTCTGAGCAAAAATATAATTCAATTCTATATAGAAAAATTATTTGCTGTTATTAGAGCAGGTGAGTACACAACGTCATTTGTGCAATTTCAAATCAGCATCTATCTGCAGTAAGAAAACAGTTGTAACTTTAACTCACCTAACAAACAAAAATACAGCAAGCCACTGGAATTTCAAGAAGTTGTACTGGAAAGCCCTTTGACTTCATTTCACCATGGTTTCACCTACCACTTTGGAGTTGGGGCTTTGCTTTGCTTGTGTGTACACAGCTTTTGTTTTACCTTCTAAACTGTCTTTATTTCAACCCATGAGTTTTCTGCTTTTTACCCTGCTGATTCTCTTCTCCATCCTGCTGTGTGGGAGTGAGCTTGTGGCTACGGGGGGATTAGCTGCCTCTCAGGGGTTACCCACAACAAGAAAGTCTAAGCAGAATTTTTACTTACTGGTATTTTTACTTACTGGTATAGCCAGTGTATAGGGCTAATATATAGCCACTTACAGGATAGCACGAATCTTTGCATTTAGAAATAAAAACTTTCATGCTTGCAGTTATTTTAAATGTATTAAATCTTACTTTTAGAACCTTTACAGAAGAAAAACATTTCTGGGAAAAAAAGAAAAAGTTAGGCTGCTACAAGATAGATGTCGCCGCTTTCTCAAATTATTGGTTTCAGACAAAAAAAGGAAATAATCCAATAGCGTAAAAAAACATACCCAAGAAATATCAGGCAATATGAAGTATCACTATAAAAATCTGAATCATCCATGTGATTTGCCTGCTTTTTAGAGACAGAATAAAAGCAATAGGTAGGCTAAGAGCATGTCCTTAATTCCCCTGATGCTGCAAGATTACATATGCATTGAATATTTTTAACAGATTGAAACTGGACTATATATATGCTTAAATAATTTTATATGCTGATTGCAATAATTTAAAAAAGAAACAGAAATATGAGAGCCACTTGTGCTTCCTGTGGATAAAGAGCCTAAACCAACATTCTACTCCTCTTAGTATGACTTAAGCAAAAACAAAACAAACAAAAAACTCCAAAAGAATGGCACACACTGACTCCAATAGAACAAAACAGGGTCTGTTGCTTTTTGTAGTATCAAACAGATATGATGACTCTGTACGATTTTAATACACATTCATCAAAAGGCAGACAGTACCAAAAGTCTGCTCACGCCTTGAAGCACATACACCACTTTGCAAGGGTTTGATTTCAAGACACAAATAAGGCTAATTGCATTCTAACCAGTAGCGGTTTACAAGAATCTCTATAGCTGACCACATATCCTGGCTTCAACTGCACAGACGAAAAGTATACAAAATAGACCCAGGTTTGGAAAAAAGAAAAGCCCTTTTTCAACAAAAAAAAACCCCAAACCCCTATCTTGAATTAATAGACTCTTCTGTAATGCAAAGGAGGACAAATGTAGCTTTCCATTCCAAAAAAAGCAAGGGAACTCAAGTTCCAAGCCTTACAAGGTCACTCACTCCTTCAAACTATACTGCAAGGTCTACTTTTGCTGTTTGTTTATTTGAGTGGGTTTTTTAAATGAATGTGAGATAAATACTGCAATAACAAGCTTCTGCACACAGACTGAAGCAAAATCCTACCAATTCACTGTATCGTGGAAATTAAAACAATATGTGATTATGTATTTTAAGACCCTCTCTTATCTGAAGTTGCCGTAAGAAACATGAGCTAGGAGTGTGCTCTCAAGTAAGTCACTGTTCATTAGTCTTGGGTACTTCTAAAAGGTTTTCTGAAAGTCTCTTCCTGATTTTTAAGGAAAGTACCATTGCATTTCCTTTGGCAGGACCTCAGGCTGAAGAACTACATGGACCAATTACATTTCACCATTTACCAATTAAATTTATATGTAGATAGCCAGGCTACTACTCAGACTTCTTTTCAAATCTTCACTTTCATGTTATCAACAAAAAGAAAATATCAAGAAAGGGGGAAAAGTGAGTGGATAATTTACTGAATACTCCACCTATACAACTGGCAAAAAATTGTAACTTTTTTTTCGGTCATAATTATGTATCTGGAGTTCAGAGGAAGTTAGTGGAGAATTTGAAGCTAACCAATCCAAGCTGAGTCTGGATTTTGACATCCAACAGAGATATATCACATCCATTCACATCTAACCATAGACTTTCAAGTTTAAATCTGGTACCGCTTAAGTTTCCTAAGAGAAAAGGCAGGGGAAGTGGAGGGAATGAAAGAGGAAGTTTCTTTAAATGACACTTTGCTCTGAGTGTGAGATGCTACTGAGATAGAATACTGAGAAAGATACTACTGAGATACTACTGAGAAAGAAAACCTTCCACAGGATACAGCCCGTGTTCAATCCACAGTCATTGGTTGAGTAAAACACAGCAGAGGAAAGAAGCCTCTGACATTTAATTATAGAACATTTTTTTTTAGTTTCCTGTTTCCAATCTTACCAAGGGTATGTTTTGCAATTAAAATCATATAAAATGTTTAACCACAGGGGTCTAATGAAAAGGTCCTGAATCTTGGAGACACACAGAAAGTTGTGTCTCAAATTTCTTGAGCTACTCAACTCCCATATTCAGAACTGCTGACTATCCTCTTCACAACATCTGTCCATAAATTTAATGTCTGATAAATACCAGGCTCATCACAGCTGAGGATACAAAACATTTCTCTGCTGGTATCAGTCATTCTGTAGAAAAATTTCTGAGAGCTTACTGAAACACCTAACACACTTTTCTGAGACACCCAACAGGTATAAAACCTGACAGAATGCATACAAACTGATGTTTGCTTTTTTTTCTTTTTTTTTATAATAAATGAATAGGATCCTATCTTCTTGTCTTCAACAACCTCTACACAAACAACCCAATGTGCCTTCTGGATTACTATTGTTGCTTAATATATACTGACAACTCCAACCCTACAAAACTATTTGAAGGTCACGAGCACACATTACACGTTCACTGCTTCATAACTGGTAGTTCAGCTCTCAGAAGCAACAATGTCTAAAGGTTATTACCTATGATTTGCAACACAGTAAATTTTGTATCATCTTAACAGAACAAAAATACACCTACCTAAATTTCTGTCAGTCTCATAATATAACGAAACGATGGATATTGACAGATAAATAAGTGGCAGCGTGTCTGCATGGTAGCTTAAAAAATACTGAGATCTAAATTGCTCCCAAACCCTACCCAGGTATCATATATCAGCTTTGAAATTATTTCATTACAACAATCACGATGGGGGTGTGGGCAGCTCAGATACCTGACACTTTACAGAAGGTTCCTTGCCAACCAAACCATTCAATGGTTCACACTTATGAATATTCATTTGTGCCAAAAGAGACAGTAAGGCCTCATTAGTATCTCCATAAATGATAAAAAGCATAAATTCTGACAACAGCTTATACATGTTGTATTCACAGTCCCATTTTCTAAAAACCTACTCTTTGTTGTTCTCTTACAATGTTTACAGGTCAGAAGCATGAGGCCTCTAAAGTACAGTGAAGCTTTTTGAACTCCCACTAACACAATTCCTGATGTTTCCAGAACAATTGGGTTTCAAGAAAAATAGTAAAAAGTGGTTCTACTGAAATGTTACCAATTCATTGTTACTGCAGAAATCATCAGTTTTTCTACAAAAGAAACGCTTAAATAAAAATCACAATTAGATCCTAGAATAGTAGGTAAATTAGGCATATTCTTGGCTTTGAACACCAATTGATTCTCCATCAAAGTCAATGGCACTGTGGTGGAAGTACTGTTACACAAGAACTCCAGCTAACAGAATATATTCCTTCAATGTCAGAGCAAGTACAACCAAAGAAAAGCTCTCTGCACACAGTTATGCAGTGAAACAGACTCCTTCAAACATCTTGGTGGAAGTTTTGATTGGGGGAAAAAAAACCAAAAAACCAACTCCCAAAATCAAAACTCACCTTATTTGCACATGAACAAACGACCGACCAAAAGTATCATGTTTCAGTGGAATCAGGATTCCACTTTTTCACTCTTCACCAGATGTAATAAAGAAGACCACTGCACACCTATAATAAAATAGAAGAACTGGGTTCTGAGGTCTTCCTTGAACATCTGTTGTAAAACAAGACTCATGAAGGAATAAAGCATGAGCCGTGCCCTACGGACACATACTGCACAGAACCCAACACACTGTATTACCCTGAAATTCCTGTCTCTTTGATCAATTGGAAGAGCTTCTGGGACATGTTCCCTCCCCTCCTTCCTCCAGATTTCTTTCAAGAGTATCCATCTTTCTGATGCCTAGAGATTTTTTAGTATTTTTCATATATTTGTAACTCTGTGGCTTTTAATATGGAGCTATATAGGATCTAGTATTTCCTCACTTCTTTTTTACTTCTCTCACATTTAGAACAACAGATGATATAGACATGTTTTGTCTTTGCCCAAGAAAAGAAATTCTTTAGCAAGGACTTGTTGTTTTCCATCAGGCCCTGTACACATAACAAGAAGTAGGGCAGGAACCCATGGAAAACCCCAAAAAGAGGGGTTGGACCAAGGGTGGGCTGCCAGAAAAGCTCTGTTTCTAATTGGATAGACTCATCAAAATATGCTGAATAGCTGAACCTATATAAACTGTAAAAGAATCTGTTACACGTGTGCTCTTTGGTTATGGAGCATCTGAAAGCTTTCATTAAACCTCTACTCTCTATGTTATCTTCTATAATCTTGTCTGGAAAGTGTTTTTTTCTCTTTGTTTTTAGGCATCATTTCTGTGTGCAAGAAGGCACACAATCTTTTTGTGATTATGAGAATTTAAGTTTAACACACTTCCCCTATTTAAAGCAGTATCATAAGTAGTTGAAACACAACGCCAAAGGTACATATGCACTCTTTAAAAATACTTAGGGGCAATTAAAACCCAAACCACACAAAATCCTGGTGCATTTTAAAACTTAATTTGGTATTATTTTAAGGTACTGCTGGACAGAAAACTAAGCAGCAGCTGCCATGCATACAAATTTCTCTGACAGACAAAGGAATAATATTGCTCTCACTAATAATGAAATCTTAATGGTTTTGCTCTTCTACACAATCTTTGCTTTAGTACATAAAGAAAAAGTATTATTGTCAAGCAGAACTGGAAATTCACTGAACTTTCTTAAATCAAATTACTGAGTAAAGGAGAAAAATAAATACTTGAATTCTCCAAATTCATCACTACAGAAATTAGAGGATTCATTAAATAAAGATAAATTCAACTTCTTTGTATGTAATTGCTATACCAATGCCCATCAAATATAAAAAAAAGTATTCTGACTAGTTAAACAAAGAAAAGTGGTTTTATCCTTGCTTTTATTTGTTTCCACCACTTTTTAATGGCAGTCATTACAGGGCTTTATCCAGCTCATGTCCACATAGCCTCAACAATGTGAAACGTGGTTGCTGGACTTTACATTCTCTTCCCAAAAATGAGGACAAGACAGTTCGGGAATACTTTTACAGGTGGGTACTGAGGTCAACATAAGCTTTCAACATTTTTTACTTATGAGACAAATACACATATACTCCATGGTTTCATTCTACAAGAGGAGAACGAAAGGGAGTTCAGACAAATGCAGTAAAAGCAAACACATACCCAACACATTGAAGAAACAGGTTCCTGTTTAGCTGAGCTGACACAGGAACACAAGTGCAGATACGACGGCATTGTGAAAAACTACTACCCTGCACCACATACTCGAACAGCATAAAACCCACATTTAGGAACAGATTGAATCAATTTTTTTTTTCGCCAGTAATATTTGATGGCATATGCAAAACACAAGGAACAAAAAAAGACATTAAGAACAGACCTCTTAGATTTTTTTAATCTACCATTTTACCAAAAAAAAGATTGAGTAATCTGTTGTTTAGGACTGAATAACAGTTTAAAACAAACAGGAACCCTTCTGCTCCATGACACAACAGTGTAAATATTGGCAGTCAAGGTTATGCCTGCTGTGCCCAACACTTAAGGCTATGCACACAGAACATGCTCCTGCAATCTCCAATACATTTATAAACTGAACAAAATTAACACAAAGAATGAAAATACTTTAGAATTGACAGGAACTAGCTGAAATAACTAGTCTTGCAAATGACATTTTCATTTTGTAAAGCACATAACCTAATTTGATTTATTTCTACTTTCCAAAAAAACCCCCCACTTGTTCTCATGAGAGACTTTTTATTTTGTTCATCAATTTAGTAATGTAATTAATATCAAAGATTGCATCTGCTGTGTACAAAAAGGATAAAAATAATTCAGGAATGTCGGTGAAAGTGAATACTCTTTGCATTTCAGCAGATCATCACAAGTTATCCCATCTGCAGTTGCATGTTCATGCACGTCACCTGTCTTAAGTGAGAAACACTGTAACAGCTCACTTCCACCTTTTTTTCATCTCAAGTGGAGAAGTTACATATTTAATGTATTAAACAGGAAATTATGAAATGATCTTTCAGAAACACATACAATATTAAAAATAAGCAGAAGACTTGCAAAATAATTTGTAATAATGTCCAAAACAGGGATGTCCCAGATTACATTACATATTCCCTTTACTCCATATTTCACTTCTGTTATTTGGTTTGATTTTTTTCTTCTCTTCACTTTAGTGAATCTGTTTAGGTAATAAATGACTAGCCAAAACAAATAAATTCGGCTCGTTGATTTGCAGTTTCCAATTCAGAGACATTTGAGATCATACAACTTAAGGGGGAAGAAATTCTGTGCAACAATAAGGAAGACTTCCATGCACTTTTAATTAAATTTTGAGTATTCATTTTTTGGGAAAAATCTCAAATTAAGAATAGTCATGTAAAATAGAGGAACCCATCTCAAAAATCAGTAACCATTTCTAGACCATTTACTAATTTATAGCATTCATAACATTTAAGGGGAAGTTCAGACTGGACATTAGGAAAAAGGTTCTTCATTGAGAAGGTGGTTGGTCACTGGAACAGCAAAGCGGTTATGGCATCAAGCGTGCCAGAGATCAAAGAATGTCTAGATGACACTCTTAGTCTTAGGGTTTAGTTTTAGGTAGTCCTGAGAGGACCAGGGAGTTGGACTCAATGATCCTTATAGGTCCCTTCCAGCTTGAGAGATTCTATGATTAACTCAGCTATTCCAGCTGCTAAAAATAAATATGCAATTAACTGTTCTTCCAGAGCTACAGACCTCATACATTAACTCCACCTAAATTCCTAGGCAGGAGGGAAGACATAGCAGAGATCTATTCAAAAGGACCAAAACGAAGTTTACAATACAGGGGTGAGGGGTGAATTAAAAAGATAAATTTCTTTAGTTTATATGAGCATTTCCACTGGAGAAACTATTCAAACAGTAAAGAGTTCAGCACATCCACTAGGATTTAAAGGACAGAATAAGGGTTTCTCTGACTTTTGAAATGCATTATGGCTGTGCTTTTGCTTTTATTTAAGGAAAAAAAAAAATCATCAAATACTGAACTAGAAAAAACAGGATTCATATTCACTTTAGTGCATTTGCTGCCTTAAAGTCTATTTTAAGATACATATTCATTCTGACACAGCTCTACATCCATAAAGTAAAACAATAAATTGTCTTATTGCTCGTTTGCCAAAGGGGCATGAGAGTTCTGAATCCAACTAAAATGCTTTTGGAAAATCTTCAGATTCACTCTGTTCCCCCTGTTTTACATGGGTAAAAGCCCCACAGAACTCAAGAGATATACAAATATAATATTGTAAGCTTCCTGTGATAGACATCTTTTCCTCTGAATTTACATAGCACTTTGCACAGGAACTCAACACAGACTCACAAAGAGAACTCATAACTACTCCGTAAGACAAACCAAAAATCCCATTTATTTGAAAAATTTGATGCCCACAAAAGCCTCCAGACCACAAGCTATGAAAATTCTATTGAAAAAGCCAATAATGTAAGCATCCTCTTCATTTCAGATTTTTGCAGCTGCTACTGAGCACAAAACATGCCTCAAGATCATCAGAAATAAGGAGCAACATCTTTGCTCTAATATTTGCATATTCTCTGTGCTGTCCATTCCAGCAGAGCCAGTTTTCAGGAAGAAATTAATTGACCAGCCTCAGCTCCCAATTTTCTTCCAATCCCACCACCATCTGCAGGCTTTTCACTTCAGGGAACAAAATTAGGAAGCTCAGTGCATGAACACTGCTTCTCAGAACCTTTTAGCTACATGCTCAAGCCCACATGGCCATTTCTTCCAGTTGCATGGAGCAGAATTTTCTAAATATTTTGCTTCACAATGCAGCAAGAGTATTATGTCAAACAGACCTTTAAAACAACATGGCAACTGTCTCTTTCAAAGGGAATGGCCTTACCAAGATGACTTTAAAACAAAATTCTCCCCCAAACTGCATTACTATTAAAGACAAACTCCTTCTACCATGCATATAGGAATGCAGATTACAACCCTATAACTGAAATAAGCTGCAGCTGAAAGACATTTTACCAAGACCAAGATTAACGAGACACCCAAAACATCAATCACTTGTACAAACTGTAATTTTATCAAAACAATAGAAAGAAAAAAAAAAAGAGGAAAAAGGTCTATCTTGCTACTTAAGCCACCAAAATATGCCCAGAGCTCATAACCTTCAGATTCTTTCATATTCTAAACAGCAGCAACAAATGATAGGGAATTTTTCATGTCTTTGAGAAAAGGGAAATGCAAGGCAATGACAAAATATTTATATATACACAGAATGGTTCACAGAAATATAGAATGTGTTGAAAGGGACCCTAAAGGTCATCTAGTTCTAACCCCCCTGCTACAGAAAAACAGAAAATTTACTTTTCCATGCATTATTTTTCTTCTGAATTTGACCTAAGTTTCATACTCGGATTCGGCAGGTCACTGAGGAGTTAAAATATAATGCAGCAAACTCTGCCTGATGCTTTAGCGATGGCCATCCAACATGCTTGTCATTCTACAGACCAAATCCCACCTGTAACAAAACTGCTGCGTTTTCAACAGGAAGGCTGCTGTCGTACCCAGTGTCTAATTCCATATTTGGCCATGGTCTTGAATCTAACCAAACATTCTTTAGTTTCAGTTTGATCTGAGAGCTTCATTTCCTCCTCTGTCCTGGACGAGTAGTATGTGTTGCTACTAGTGGAGGCAGCAGCAACACGGACTTTACATGGCTTCATTTCAGTCACAAGCACAGGATGCACACACTGCTGTATCACGATGTCAGCAAACGCTCCCGTGTGCTTATCTCTAAGCATATGCAACCACGGCGGTATTTTACGCACTTCTGACAATGTACGGACAGCTCTGAAAGCTTTCTGGCTTTCATGAACACCCTGAAACATTATTACATACACCCCTGATACTTCTGTATTTTATTTCTCCTTTCGCTCGGTGTGGAGGAGAAACGCTCTGGTGGAGAGTGCCCCGATCAGGAAAGCGCCATGAACAGCGGGTATGGTTCCTCCTCCCCACCAGAATCATGATGGTTTTGGCACTCCAGACGCCTAGAAGGCTCCTTCATCGGTGTAACACACAGCGAGCGCACACCTTAGGTGTACACGTCGCCCCGGCTTCTCGGTGTGTCAGTGAGACCACGGCCGGGCAGTGCGAAGCGCAACAGCGCCGAAAAAGCGAGGGAGCTCCTCTCACCTCTCTCGGTACAGACACCAATGCCTAATCAGTCAAGACAAAATCAGACCTGAGATAATTTTCAAGCCGTGGAGCACGCGGGCAGCACGACTGAGAAGCCTCTCCCGTCCCTCTGCGCAAGCAGCTCCCGCTGGACGCGCCTCCGCCGGGAGGCCCCGCGCCCCGTCCTGGGCTCCGTCGGCCGCCCGGGTACTCACCACTTGGAAAGGGCTCCATCTTCCTCCCGGAGTCCGCTCTCAGCCCTGGCGAGGCGGAGAACGACGCGGAGGCGCTGCCACGGCTCTTCACTCCTCCTCCTCCTCCCGCCGCCGCATGCTCTCAGGACGGGCTCAGTCCGTCCCCACCGCCAGCACCGCCCCGCCGGAGCCGCAGCGCGATGAGTCCGCGGCTCCCTCCCTGCTCGGCAGCTTTTTCAGGACAGGCACCTTCTTTCAACCACCTCTCGCCACTACCCCTGCCCTAGCTTCCTACTCGCCCCTGGCTGGGCCCCGCGGCACCGCCTCCTCCGCGCTTGGATCCGCCTCCCGCCGGGGATGCCGGGGCGGGCTCCGGACCCCGGGGGAACGAGTGTCGGAATGTGGGATGCCGTGGTTTGCTTGGCAGAGGCGGGATAACCCGGCCGCAGTGGCATCCGGGACCGCTGCGCAGCGGCTCCAAAGGCCGTGGCGGTGCCGCCGGGCCAGCTTTGCCTGCATCTCGCTCTCGTGCTCCTTCCGTCACAATTTAACCTTAATTTTTTTTTTTTAATTGTTTTAAATGTCCCGTATCATCCGGTACTGCTCTGCTATGCCAGACACGAGAATCAAAAGGCACAACCGACGGTGCAAAACGCGATCAAATGATGCTGAAAAGAAAGACTGAATAGTGTTCAGGAACCAAATACAGGATATCAAAACAATGAATTATACAAACCGGACCTGGTATTTGTAAAAGAGAGCCAGGCATACATGGTGGATGTCACTATGAAGTACAAAAGTAGTGAAACATCTTTAGAAGAGGCTGCTGTGGAAAAAATAAAGAAGTACAAACATCTTCAAGAACAAATGCAAGAACTAAAAAATGATACAAATATTGCATTCATGGGTTTTCCCCTTGGCACACAAGGGAAATGGTAATTATAAATATTTGAAGACTGGATCTCTCCAGCTCGAGTCAAGAGAGAACCGCCCATGCTTTGGCTTCCAGGGCACTTTTTACTTCTGTGGACATCGTGCACATGTTTGCTAGTAAAGCAGGTAGTATTGTATCATATTAACATATGTGATACATCTGTGTAACACCTTGTACGACTGTATTTATTGTAACATATATTACTAGCTGTAATAAAGTACTGGTAGGCAACAGTAACACCTGCTGCCACCCCCTGTCCCCCCAGAGGAGTTGGGACACAAGTGTCAAAAGCTTACTATTATGGCTGAACATCCACAAAGAGCGTGCGATTGAAGGTGAACACTGTGAATGTAAAGACACTGCAATCCACTTGATATGAGGGATAGATTGTAGGTAGAGAACACAAAGGAATCATGGTATGACATGTCACATACCATCAATTTGGGACAAAATTTTACTGATTTTGATCAAGGTGGATGGGCCATCTGTATTTAACCTGGAAAAGGAACATATATAAATTATATGTATTGAATAAATAGCCTCATTACTGACTTGCCAGCCCCCTTCTACCCAACAGCTAAGCTTCTGCTATCATGTGACTGACTGACTGAGTAGCTTTTTTTCTCAACGTGGAAGATTTTTCACCACTGATTTTTGGAAAAGGAAAAAATGGAAATTGATTACTCTCAAAGAACACAAATCTAATGGCCCTATATTTATTTTAAAAATTTTTTAAAATCTGAGGTTAATTGTTCCTAGTCTGAAGTAAGGGACAAGGGTCAGAGGTCCACAGGAGCCCAGGCCCTATTGCAGTCCTGTACCTGTTCTTTGTGTTTCATAAACCTGGAAGTGCACTTTTTCCTCACGTTAGCGTGTTTCACAGACTTCACTATGATGATGGCCTTGTAGAACAAACTAGATCAAAGTAATATTTCACTAAGTCCTTGGAGTTTAACACTGACCCTAACGCCGGGCACAGAGCTGTATGAGTTTTGATAACCACCTACGTGTTCTTAGACACCCCTTAACATATCACAACAGCCCATCCTCAAAAGAAAAATTTCTTTAAATTATTAAATCATCAATTATTTTTTTTTAATAGGATGACATATCTCAAGAGCTTTCTGGCCTATATTTAAATATATTAAAGAAACATTAATACCTATGTAGGTAACTTTCTAGGATTCTACACTGTGTCATGCAGAAAAGTGTGAAGCAGAAAAGATAAAATAAGATTATGCTCCATTACATGCGCAGAGACTTCCATATCCAGATTTTCCTATTAACATCAAGTTTTAAGATAATACAGTGGAAATTATTCATACAGAAGGAGTCAGGTATAGAGCTCATTTCACAGTAGCACTATTTGTACAATAGTAGAAAAATAAGGGTTTCACTGTAGTTTTGTATAACGTCATATAGAAAAAAAATTGAATTTTTTTCAATTTTTTGAAAAGGTCCATGTTGATAAAAAGCTAGAATTTCTACAATATGATTTTTTTAAAAGTGTCTAAAAGTTACAGGTTCTTTTCACTATAAAATAAATACAGTTTTTAGCTGTAGTTTGTGAGTGATTTATAAACACGAAGAATTTTTAATTGGTTCTTTTTTAAATCAACTATTACCAAAATGCCTTTTTTTGTTGTTTTTTTAAGATGCAGAAAAACCCATTTCTTTGATTGCTCAAAGCCCTAGATACATCCTTAAAGCATCTGCAATAACCTACATTGCACCTTAGTTTGGTAGCTTTCATTCAGCAATATCTTAATTGAGACTTTTTCAGGAGTTAAAATATGTTTGCCAGCATGCTGCATCTTTCTCATGTTTGAAGACATTCTATCTCGAAAGAATGCTTTATATAATTCAGCCTTAAAACATCCAGACACACAACTCAGACTGTCTCTGTTCTAGTTTATTTTTCTGGTGAAAGGCACAGAGATTTCATTAACAGTACAAGTGTCAGTAGACACTTGGGTGCTTTTGACCCAGTGGAAAGTCTTCAACTGTTTTCGACTTGATCTGCATGTAAGAAGCAACTACACACAGTAAAACTGTGTAGCTGAGAAGTTGCCAGGCCTCCAGGGGTTTGAAGGCAAGGGTTCAACAGTCTTGCTAAAACATGTCAGAGGTAGCTCAGAATCAGGTGTGGAACTCGTGAGTCATTTGGCTGACAATCTTAAAATAAGATGAAAAAATTGTCCCAACAAATACTTGTGACTAAATCTTGAGCAGAGGGATAAGGAATGGGGAAGTTCTTTGCATTCATTGACTGAAGTGGTTAATACCACCAATTAATATGTTAATTTATTCCTTAGTGTGAGGTTTTGTATTTAAAGCTAAAATTGTTTCATTGCTGAGCACACTACGCTGCATAAATCTGACACCCTCATCCCCTGCCAGCAGGAACTACAGCCATTTACAACCACTGTCTGCTCAGAGTACTGTCCCAAGCAACGCATAGCACCATGTTTGCAAAATAAATATTCTTCTCTAACAATGTGTCTACCTATTTCTGCAGGTGTAACCACTTAAATAATTAAAGTAAGTAATTTTGTGGACAGTGGAGACAAGGTTATCTTTGCATATCTTAACTCATTGAAGATTCTTGCTGGGAGTAGCAGCTGCTTCCACAGAAGCGTCATTGCCACGTGCTTTACGTTGTCTTACAACCTACCTTTCAGCAATACTTCATAGGTCTGTGTTCCCCTTTTTAATAGAGTATGGTTAAGCTTACTCTGTTACCTTGCCTCTCTCTGTTTCTCTTTCAGAACCTTCAAGACCACTGTGTATTTTATTAGAATCCGGCAAACTTTTTATTCCCTGTGGCCTAGAACAAGGATTTGACATGATGCCGATCACAGTCTCATTCTCAATTGTCATGTAGAAATAAACACCTGTGGCCCATGAGCCTTTGGATGGATTATAGTGCTACATTACAGATAAAAACCCCCAAGATATTGTAAAGAAGAGTCATAACAGGGTTAGAACACTGGAACATTTTATTGTTGTATAGTCATTTTGCCATAAATACTTTTCTTGCTTTGCTCATTTAATTCATAAAAATTAATAAACTACTGTAAAAACTTTAAGGTCCCAAAATTAAATCAGTGTATTTTCTCTTTCTCTTGGAATATTTCTAGTATGTTTGTCTCTCAACTCTAAATACCTACATCTAGTTTTTTATTTCTTTAAAAAAGCATATACTAGCTTGAAACTATAACGTACTATGAATATATCCACCAGGTAGCACAGAAATGATTTGCCAGTTTTTGTAGCCAGAATGCTACAGGGCATGATTCAAAAGTTGCTTTTTCCATTGGTGAAATTAGAATATAGTTAAATGTGATGATTTAGGCAGATCTAACAGCTGGCACTTTTCAAAATGGCAATGTCATTTTCCCTGCTCCGTTCTTGCCTCATGTTTCACTGCTTACCTTACACCAACTCTGATGCTTGTTATGTTCCTCTACAGGCTGATTCAACTCTTCAGCTGCCTAATCTGGCAGAAGACTAATTCACCAAAATAGTGGATAATTTAATGCTGGGTTACAGATTTTTATCAGAATCTACAAACTATCTGGATAAAATAGCAAAAAGAGTACTCATAAACATGCAGCTAAGCAACCTCATCTCAGACATCTCCTCTGTTTCCAGTGATAAACTGTCTATGGCAATTTCCCCCTGTTCTTCATCTGATCCATAGATCATCCACAGATTTGTCTCTCCAGTGATTCCATTCTCAGCTCAGCTCAGGAAGCAGGCACTTCCTCTTATCCACCACTAATTGAAGCCGTGTAGCATTTGAAACCACCATTGTTGAATATTGGGAAAAAATGGTAGTAAATTGATTCACTAAGACAGAAATTTTATAAAGTAGGAAGTCTGCTCAGAATAAATCCACACTGAGCATTTTAAAAGCACTTAGTATTGACAAGACTTTTTTCTTATTGAAGTCAACACTAATTGACATCAACACCAGTAAAGCAACAATGGTTGTGGGTTTTGAGAACTTCAGTTATTGTGCTTAATGATTAAGATATAAAAAGGATGCCTAATGATTAAGACATAAATACGTATCCCATCTTTTATAGCCGTAGTAACACTGGAATTTAAGAAGCCATCCGTGCTCACAGCTGATCTTTGAAGTACCCCATTAGGCAAGTGAATAGTATTATTTTCTCCTTTTGCAAACTGGAGAGCTGCTAAAGGACTATGATCTGAAATTACCAGCCACTTCCCAGATGTAGTGCAAAAGTAGCACTATTTATTTAATATATTTTTATTAATGTATTAATTAATCTTTGTCTACTAAACTACAAAGTTTAGTGGTGTGAATCAGGGAAGAATTGAATATGAGGAATATGAGACTGGTGAATCATCAAAGTAACTGTGCTCCTGATATTCTGTGTTCTGTGAACATGCCTACCATAATGTACTAAGCTGGTTGCTGTTTTCTTGATCTTCCATAAAGCAGTAGCAAGCACAGGGCGCAGTGGAATGGTCAGTGTACTGATGCAGAACACCTCTGTATCATATACTTCCCTGGAGTGTTGACGTGCCTAGTTAGATTCTAGTTGCACGAAGCAATGAGGGTAAAACCCGTTGAACCTATTAAAAATCTTATAAAAGAAAATTCTGAGAAAACAGTGTGACAAACATTTCTGTAGCAAAACAGTGTTCTTTAGTGATGCTCTCTTATAAATTATTATGAAGGCTGTAGAGCTTTTACTTGCCACAAAAATTTAGCCTTCATTCAGATAGCACGTGTAACCGGAGAGAGAACACATCTTACTGTGGGGGCCGACGGCTGGTCCGTCACCTCCTCAGAGCTGTCTGGAGATTAGCCAGTCAGAGTGTATCCGTGAACAGCAAGGAAGATCCTGAGAGACACCTGTGAACAAGATGAAAACCCCAGATGTAGACCCTGGAATCAGAAGCTGAAAACTGACCCAAACACATGAAGCAGAAACCAATGAACTGTAGGCAGGTGTGGCAGATACACCACTGAACAAAGTGCAGCCTTCGCACCGCCTTATAGATAAGATATATATGTAACTGGAGTCTGATAAACGCACGCATTCTTTCTCTTTGCACTACTTTTGTCTTTTTGCTTAAGGACTGTCCTGACCTTAACACGACACCTTACGGTAAACAAGGTGCACATGTCAGTGGCATCTATTAAGCCACAATAATCTATTATACGGCACCACAAGACAAGAAATCATGAAGTCTTGCCAATGTTTTTGAGCTCTAATTCAAGTACATATTCAGAAACTAGAGTTCTTTCCACTTGCCCATGGTGAATTTTCCAGTGGTGTATTTATTTCACTGAAAGTCTATCCACATGTTGGCAGTGTGCCTTTAAAAACAAATCTTTGAGAAAGGCAGGTAACAAATAACCTGATAAGACTGTGTTGAAGAGACATATCATTGTTTCTAATCAAACAGTATAATTACTGTGTTTTAAAGAAAAAGTGAAAACAATTTCAGATATTAATACAATTCCTCTTAATTTCTCTCTTTTAAGGAATAATGCTTAAATGGTAGTGCTTTAATGATAAATGCTAATGCTAATGCTTAAATCTTAATGCTTTTAGTCCCTTTTTATTCCTATTATCCATTCTGAGCATTAGATTGGGGCTTTTGTGCTGCTATTTGATGCTAGTTATACACTATTGTGAGAAATTAGTTATAGAATTGTGGCTGATATTGAAATGATAGTCTACAGCTGTCCTTTGAAAAGTCTGTGTTCGTACATTTTTTCCACCACCACATTAAGAAATGCTGATTTCATGTGATTCTTTTTATTAGAGTAGCAGTATATTTACAAAAATGCTGCAGAGAGAGTAAATGAAGTCTGAGTCACAAAATTGTGCAGTGAATACTCCTGGGTAAGACACATGATCACACACATAGGTATGTGAACTTTGCAGCTGATGACAGGTGGGAAAGATAGTTCTGGGTGGTGTACAAAAACATTAATTTAAAATCAACTTGCCACTTGGTCAGGCTGACTTTGACCCAGTAGGTGATATAGATGTGAACTGATAGACAATCCAAATAGCTAAAAACCAACTTTGTTTACCAGACAGGTACCACTGTCAGGAAAACTTGACATGGATTCGAAATTCATCATCCCCACACCTCTAGCTCCAAAGGCAGGGAAACATTACCAGTTATGAAAGTATCAATAAAGCACAAAACTTTCCTGGACACAAAACATAATACTGAATAATGACATTTTATCTGGAATAGCTTTCAAGTATTGACAAGCCCTTGAACTAAAAAACAAGTAGATTTGTTGTTCAGCTTTCCTAGGGGGATTTAACTGAAGATCTCATGATCCTATAAAATGGCTGGTGCTCCCTTTATTGTCTTGGCACCTTTCATTGCATTAGTTCCTTCAAGACTGAGTCATACAGTGAAATAAGATATTGTCACAGAGAAAGAAAAAAGAGAAAGAAATAGAACATAACTTATTTAAGGATCAAATAATATAAAATGTCAACCTAAGGATTCAGAGCTAACTAATTCTGTCTACTTTTATTTCTTTATGCAATACTTTAAATACATCAGTTTTTGAAAACTTTTCGATTAGATCCCAGTTTTTAAGACTCTTTGTGTACTACAGTGTTAATGAGCCACGCTGCTGATATGAATGGGTAGACCAACATAGCTCAATTTGCCTTCAGTAGTTTTACAATTAATTACACAAGCTAATTATTTAACTCCATCATTTCTAGACTGAAGACTAGGTTTCCTATAGGCAGGTATAACAGAGTAAAAAAATTGCTATCTTTCCTGAAAATGAAACCGTGGAAATTAAACACAATACCTGCATACTAGTTGAAAGAATACGCTCAGTTCTCACATTGGTGATTTCTGTGCAAGTGTAGAATCATTACCACTACAATGCAATAAAATGTCTCCAGCATATATAAGAGTTTTCAGTCAGGAAGAGGAGAAACCTAGCTCTGCATTTCACAATGGTTTTAATTGTTATGATTTGGTGAACTAGGATACTCCACTGTAACAGTACATTTCCAACAAGGAAGGAAGGCAGTCAGGAAGGCAGGCAGGCAAGCAGAATGGAAGGCAGGAAAGCAGGAAGGAAGGCAGGAGGGAAGGCAGGAAGGCAGGCAGGCAGGCAGGCAGGCAGGCAGGCAGGCAGGCAGGAAGGAAGGAAGGAGGGAATACCATTCTCCAGAACAACTAACTGCAAGTATGCTGACACAATTACTAGACTGATGTCACAACATCCTATCTTGTTTTCCAAAATACTCACAGCACGTCTGCACTTATCAGTCTGTATCATAATAAAATTGCCATTCTTTCTATCTTACTCTCTTCACTCACTTCATTAACCTCATTAATATAGAAAACCTAGGCAGAAAACCCAAGCTACTGTTCAGAAACCTTGGATCAAGCTCCTAAGAATGTGGTGTGGAGAACAGTTCACTTGAAGCCTACAACTTTGAACTTTTCACACTAAACCCGAGTCATCTTCAGTGACACTGCAACAGTGACTAAACAGTATGATACAGGAATATTACATTTACTTCAACAGTCTTAGGAAGGGCATATCTATTGAAAATAAAATAGATGATTATGAATAACTTCCAAGGGTCTTGCAGAGTTATTGCTGGGGAATTCACGTGACTTGAACTGTGTGTGAGGAGGCCTATTTGTACTCACTGTTCTGAGAACTTTAGCATGCACCAGTGCTACCTTGGCTGGACATTCAAATATATCACTATCTTGAAGGAAGAGAACTGTGTAGAGTCTATAAGAAGGCTTATAAGACTATCCTGTAGGTGAAGCTTTCAAAGTACTTTTCATGTCTGGAGAAAATCTTACAAAACCCTTAATGAATACCACGAGATGCAGATAGTATTGGAACAGAATGGTGCTTGATAGGATGTCTGTCTGGAATGCAGAGTACACATTTTGAAACACCAGTGTTCTGTGAGGGGATATAATACTAGGAATATGCAATATAATCACCACGTAACAATGTCAGCGGTATTCAACTCTACGTTCAACAACTGCCATGGATCACTTAGGACTGATTCACAGCAGTATGTTTCAAGCATTGATAATGCTTTACAACTGCCAAATGAGAAGACAAACTGTAAACAAAACCAGCCACATTAATATGAGAAAGCTACTAAGGGAAAAAACACCTCCATAGGCAGCAGACAAGGTGCTGCTTCCATATTTAACAAAAAGTTGTGTGAGATGTGTGTGCCTGAAGGACGCTAGTGTCTAATAATAGCATTGCCTCACACAAGCTCTTTCTATGGCAAAGGTTTCTGGGCACACCCACATGAAGAGAAATTTGAGCTGATCATAAACAAGCGAGGCTGGGGCAGGGAAGCAGCGGGAGCATACTGCTGCCCCAAGACAGTCAGCTCTATGGCACTAATGTGGCATCAGAGCTGCGTTAAACACTTGGACTAAATTCCTCACAAGGTACTGGAGTCTTCTGCAAACGAACTTTCTTGCATCCAGATTCTCCTTCAAAAGAGGCTTGCAAACTCTGATGCTTAGTTTCTAATAAAATCAAGTGAAAAATAAATCAAATAAAAAGACAGAAAGCTCTTAGGTATATAGAAAAGTCTAAACTCTCCATGTGTGATGAGATGGTTTTACACACATACTCTTTATGAGTGATGTTTGTTGGTTTTACAAAATGTATATTTGTTTGAGATTTGAATATACTTAGCTTTCTTTAATTTTGCTTCAATTGCTAGTCCTATAAGCACCAGAAAATAACACCCTACCAAAAAACATGTGCCAAGCTAATGAAAAGAGCTTTTCTCTTTATTCAGCTGTGGTAAGATACTAGCAAAAAGTCAGATTAAAAAACTTTTAAAAAATTACACCAGCAAGATGAGAGGATATGACATCAGGGTTTTTTAAAATCCCCCTTTCAAATGCCAACCAAGGAATCACAGGCCAGAAATATAATGTTCTTAGAACAAACTTAACCTGTCATGTATCTGAAAATAGTGAAGTACTCCTACTTATCTAACTATTTTTTAGATCCAGTTATTCGGTATTTTTCATATTGCAGACAATGTATTTAAGGTACAGAACAAATAGAGGCTTCAGGTGTTAAAAAATTGGAGGTACACTGACATCTGTCTTGTACATTTGTGCTTGGAAATACTGAGAGTGATAAATAACAAAAATTTCAAGGAAAGCTCAGGCTCTTCCAAGAACCAGTGATAAACAGCAAAAATTTCAAGGAAAGCTCAGGCTCTTCCAAGAACCAGTGATAAACAGCAAAAATTTCAAGGAAAGCTCAGGTTCTTCCTAGAACCAATTGAGAACTTTTAGAATACAGTATACAGTTTTGGAAAAATATTACTTGTCTAACTGCATTTTTCCCCCGGAAATGTGCTGTTACCAATAAAATGTTAGTTGGCAAAGATTTTTCACATCAGATGTGGAATTCCTAGTTGGATTTAAAGAGAGATTAATCTAACGAATTACTTGGTAGTTATAGTACACTTCCAAAATGCAGATGTCTTAGGATATATCTGCATTAGATTTTCACTCAGCCTGAAGAAGGCAATCCTTGCCTGTGTCGAACAAGAAGTACTAATGATTACTTGTGCTGTCCCCATTAGGCTGTTTACTTTGTTCTCCTTTCTGTCTTCTCACTATGTACAGAAACTGGAGAGCAGGATGACTGGAGACAGAGAATTGTGGAACTTGGATCAGCCATGTTCTCTGGCTTAGCACATAACTGTGAAATACACACAAATAACCTAGTTCATTCTAAATCTAAATAATCATCTGATCTGCCAAGATGTTACTGAGATATAGTAAAGATGAATTATATGTCCTGAAATGTTGGTGTGAACTTGAAGATAGCAAGGACTTGATTTTAGGTCTCTGTGTCCTAGTTAACCTATTAATTCTCACACTCTTATACACAGTACTCATTACGGCTGAGACGGTTTTAAGGTCAAAATCTCTTCCTAACAGATGAGTTGCTAAGGTCACTAGTGAGACAGATGGTGTGATTCTGCAGTCCTGAGTACTTGTTACCTCTAGGTCAGGTAAAGTTAGAACTGTAATCTGAGTAACCAAGCCCTAGGTAAGTGTCCTGACCACTAGCAGCTGAACAATATAAAATTTTGTCTTGCTGGTGGTTTTGTTTTGTTTTAGTTTTTGTTAGGTTTATTTGGGTTTGGCTTTTGCTTGATTGGTTGATTAGATTGGTTTGGGGTTTTTGGTTTTGGTTTGGTTTGGGTTTGTTTGTTTGTTTGTTTGTTTTTCTACAGGCGGAAAATAGCTTTTAACATTCCTAAATTTATCTTTACATAAACCCCAGTATTGTTTTCAGATCAGCCAATTTAGCTCCTTTCAGTCCTGCATTATACATTTAGTAAAACTTCCTTATTAGTCTATTGGGTAGAAGGTGGAAGGGAAATATTCACCAATTCACCAATTCAGTCAGAAATGTTACTGTACAGTAAAAACAGTAAAAACCTACCTTCAGAGTAGATTCACTTAATAAATTTTATTCATCAGACTGTGTGTCTGCACACAATCATTTAAAATGTACCCAATGATTCCATCAGTAGTTCATTACACCATTGTAACTTCATCTTATGCTTGATTTCTTCTCTCTACATCTTCAGAGTAGCCAGGGGTACTACTCTCTGTGAAAGTACTTTATTTTGAAATTGAGTTCATCATCTTCAAACACATCACTCCACAGTTATTTCCTGCAAAATTACATAACATGAGGAAAACATGGAGTATATCACAGAACAAAGAAAGTACAGAAAATGAAGGAAAATTACCTAACAGCAATGACTGGACATTGCCAATAACAAGCCCTCTGATTTTGGAAGAATACTATCTCACAAAAGTGTTCATTCAGAATTGGTAGACCAAATTAGCAATGGTAGAGCAGCAAGGACAGCTCCCAACAGGCCATTTTGTACAGGCACCGCGTAATATATTTTCTAGTCCTTTCACAGAGGACTATTACGGCTATTAAGAGATTAAATTTGTTGCAAAAATTTCATCTTATTAAATGTAGAGAAAAATCTTGCTGTATATAGTAGTATGTCTCATACTCTGGCCCCCTGAACTGTATAGGAAGTGGAAGATATCAGATACTATCAGGGAGCAGCTCCCACTTCATCATCAATTTGCTTTTTCTGGGGCATGCAAATTAATACTCGCTGTAATAACTAGCTGTAAGTTTTTGCACTAACTACTTTCCTTTACTTTCTAGTGGCAGAGCACTTCTCCAAGAGAGGAGAATGACTGCGATCACGTGCAGCCACTGCATGGTAGCTGATTCTCACCTCTTTCCACCCAGTGCTGGAAATTTCAGGTAAGCTAAAAGCAAATGAACTTGCAAAACATCTAATGAACCCTGTTTCTCTGTTGGATGTGGCTAAAACAAGACCTTAGAGAAGTAACACATTAACCCAAAATGTATGTGGAAGATGAACTATACATAATGGTGCAAAAACGGACTAGAGATAACAATGTGATCACAATGTGATTGGCTGACAGATACAGAATCTCTTAGCTCCCAAAAACCCTAGAGTCAGGTATAGTGAACAGGACCTGGGTGAAAGTGTATTTTACCCCATAGGCCTTGTAAAATCCTTAGTTATTTTGCAAACCTGGCTGCACAGTCTTAGCCTTCCATTGTGTGAGGCAGCTGGATGCCTCCTGGGAGTCTGCTTTCACAGGAATAAATCAATTTATTTCCATCAAAAGCCTTAATTTAATAATTTCTAGCAGTCTTAGGAATAAGGGTCAAAGCATTTTAACTGCTGACTAACTTGAATGGCTTGTCTAGGATATTTTGCTGGCTAAATGCCTTTAAGGCCACATACCAACCAATAAACACCCTCTAGAACATTGTGCAATGGGTTCTTACATGAGCCTGCTGTCTTTTTGTGCTTTTAGATATCGCTCACTGCTCTGGGGGACATGGGAATGGGGGGAAATAGAGTGTGAAATTGTACACCATATTTCACCTATTTGTGCATTAGCAATTTTGAAAATTCTAAAATAACAAATTGAAGAAACACACTTTCAGCTAAGGGAGAAACTGAATTAAGAACTTTCCATGTAGAAAAAGAGTTGAAACCAATACGCTCTTCACCCAGGTTTCTGATTTTGGTAATTCTAGAGAATTTTTCAGACTATCACTGAGAGGAGAGTCCATTTAAGATCACTGTTGCAAAGAAAGCTTTCAAGAGAAATTTTAAGTAGAGTGTGAAATCTCAACAGAAGAAAGTAGGAGAGTTCTGAGTGAGAAAAATTGAAGAAATCATTTGACTTAAAGTCACATAGCAGGTCACTGGCAGAGTCAAAAGTAGAATTAAATCCTCTGGCCCACGCTCGGGAAATATTTCTCTGTAGCAAGTTCTGGAAGCACCTCTTATAAATCTATATTCTCTGTCCTTCATCCTTTCATCTGAGTCCATTCAGCCTGCATCCAAAAACTGCTAGAAATATCACATTCATTTTCTTCTGTTACCAAAACTGTAAAACACAAAAATAATTAATTTGAAGAGTGGAATGGAAGGAAATAGGAAAAAATATCTACTCACTTTTCAACTGTTAAGCTGTTTACTTCCAGGCCGATATTTATAGCTTTGTATTGTTACAAGACTTTAACATGTCCACGGCCCATTGGATTTTTTACAGCAGATGCTCTTTGCAAACACGCCGGCTGGTTTTGAACCAGAGAAAACTTCTCAAGGTTCCTGCTATTTTGCATGTGTGCATTTGCTCTTGCCAGTTTCACCAGGTTTGACTATTTGCCCTGAGATTTTCTTTCCAAATGAACTCTATACCCAAATCACAATACCCAATACCACCAGCAGAGAACAGAAACACTTAATTACATTCTTTCTCATTTAAATCATGTATATCTGACATCATGCCAATCTTTTTTAACCTGGATTCAGCAACCTTTCTGAGGCTACTAGTGATGGTATCTGACACAATCTCATTGGTTTACAGCCACAATCCATGGTTCTCCAGAGGCTTACAGAGAACTAAAAAAAGAAATGTCAGTCAATGTCTGATCTGGGTCAGCTTTAGTCAAGCACCTCAACCAGAAGACCAGTTTCTATCAAACACAGTAGACAAGGTAAACCGTGACTTCAAAATATGTAACCATACTAGTGAGTTGTGAGTTTTCCTTATCCTGACCTCTAGGGCTGTGCATAAGGAGAGGCTTGCATCTTCCTAACCACTGACTTGTGAAAATTGGTAAGATCGCAGGAGTAAGGTGAGTCTGTTTTCTGCAAAGCAATTCTCCAGCCCATTATGACTCTTAATTTATGATAAATTCTTCTCATGTCTTTTGACTACATCTTTCTTGAGATAGGTTTTAAGTCAAGAAACAGAGGAAGTTGTCCTATCATACAATGGGGCATCCACTGAATTTTCTAGAACTTTTAAATCATAATTAAAATAACTCTCTTGAGGGCAGTTTTCTCAATAAGAAATTCACTTTAATTTTAATAAGGATTTATTAGTGTAAGAACTCGATTTGTTACTAAATCTTTTGGTCCAGTATGTGGTCTCTAAAGGTAGCCCATTGCCAGTGTTTAACAAATAATTATAGGTAACAAAGGAACAAATAGAAATATACCTTTTCAGCTTCCAGAAAACTCATGAGACAGTAATTATTGATCATATGCATGTCTGTTTTGTGAACTACATATGTTTTCCAAAGTAAAGCCTGAATACAAACACAGTTATCAGAAGATTAAATCTCTTTCTGTGTAAGTTAAGAGTTACACATAATACAGTAGTAAGAAATATTGCCCAGAGCAATGTATTTGGAGGACACTAGCTCTTGGCATACTGCATGGTTAAAAACTGAACTAACATAGACATTGGGCTAAACTGATACCAATGATTAGATAAATATCCAGATTTTACCTCATCTTTCCTTTAATCATCCAATCATGCTCCAATACTCTAAGATACAAGTTTAATGATATTAATTGTGGTACTCTGTGCTTTTAGTTTGTTTTTTGGTATGTCTAAATATCATCTAACTTGCCCCCTGAAAAAGTAAAATGTATTCCCAAAAAAATTAGTTCTAACAGAGAAAAAATCTAAATCAAAGCTGTGAAGATGAATATAAACATTTTTCAGGAATAATTAGAATATTGGAACTGTATCCTCATAGTGTTTCTCATAATTGAGTTTATTTTTAATTTCCTTTTATGCATGGCAACATCATTCCAATTAAAAATGTGTCTTTAGTCTGACAGCCAGTAAGAGTGACTTGTTAAACAAAATTTTTGTAAAATTAATTTGTTACTATTAGAAGAATCACTCTATATTCTTTTAATCTCCCTGTAAATTAAGTTAAACAGTTGCCTTTATCTAATTCATTGTTTATTTCCTACATGAGTGTATGGACTGAATGCTTAAGTTTCTTCCACAGTTGTAGTAGATAATTACTCATATTTTCTATTTTATTTCTCCCTGCCTATGTGATAGAGACAGTTCCTTGGTCCTGACAGCTATCTACATTATGAATAACTGATATTAAAGGAAGTGCAAAAGAAAATAGAAGAAAATACAATTTATTAAAAATTGACTTTATACAAAACAAAAAAAGATAGAATCGCACTGGAAAGAACTTGTCAGTAGCAAATCTGGCTAGTAGCTATCTCAGTAGATATCTGACTATCCCAGAAGGCTAACACTAGGACTTGGATAACACTAAGTTGCTTGTCAGAGGTGATCTAATGAGAAGAGAAGCATCTATAGCTCCCTCAGAATTTTGTGGGAGAGATGAACACCATCTGTGATAATCAGAGCATTATCATTTTGACAGGATTTTAGAGATTTGACATCATTTTAGAAACCTGTATTTGCAAGTGTATTTTTCCTTTGAAGGTTCAAAGAGCTGCAAATCACTTAAATCAAGCGAGAACACGTGCCATTGAGGACTATTTACTGAGCAGTTCAAGGTACAGGCTGCTTGTTTGTGCTAGTCATTTTCAGCATTTTTAACTCTGTTGAGCTGAAGGAACAGGAAGCATACAGTATTACAGAGGAGCATCTGTCAGGAAGCAAAAAATGTTTTTATCAAATTATAAGTGAATTGAGTTAATTCACTTATAAAATTATAAGTGAAATGATTCATGCAGAGACCAGAGATACAAAGAATAAGGGAGATCCCCTTATTAAATCTCGAAGTTCAGAACAGGCCACCTTTCTTTCTAAGGTCCTTATGAATCCTAGAGATGGCCAAATCTAATTTTAGTGTTGGGTTTATGCCCAGTGGAATTATCTATACAATGTTTTTAATAATATTGAGTAGCTACATGGATTAATAACCTTTTGTTACTATTAAATCAGCATTTTTTCAGATCTCTTACAAAGAATCTGTCACAGGTAAGGGATCTCTCCACCTTGGGTAAGAAAGAATATCCTAGTCCCAGGTAAGGAATTCCAAACCCCTGGTGAAGGGGAGAGTCACCTGGCATGCAGTCCGGATGCAGTTCAGGGAGAGCTCAAATTGGGCCCATCCTGACAGTAATATTTATAGAGCAAAGTAGTTGGCTGCTAGTCAGTAACAAAGACAAGACAGATGTCTTCATTTCAGCTGTACCATCTTGTTCTGTACTTTCATTATCTTGTATTTTTGGGTTTCGAAACCGTCTCTGGATATATTTTTCCGAGGCACTTTCACTCCTTTATAGGTGAGCCAGGAGGCTAACAGCATGCAGGTTCACCACAGGGCATGAGGCCTGTTGCTCCTTAGTCAGCCTGAACAAAGGCATGGTTAGGGGTCAGGGGTGTCTGCCGCAACCACAGGATCAATGCTTATCTTACATATTATCTTACATAAAAACTGTGATTTTGTTTAACGCACTTTAATGCGTGTGATATTTTTCTCTCATATTGACTTATTGGTAAAGTAATACGAAACTTCAAGTTTGCATTCAGAAAGTAGCTTGGTGTAAGAGGACTGTCTATGATTTTGTGGAATTTTTCAATGAAAATAATATGGGTTTTACAAACACTAAAGAAAATACTCATAATTTTAAATCTGCAATGTAAATATTTCACATAAATATAATGAGACCATATTTTCACCCATTATTAATCCTCCGATGAATTTACACTCGAATAATACAAAAGATGGCCAAGCTTCCATTTTAGAAGTTAGTGATTTCAGTTCAAGTTATCAGCTAAATGCACATGCATACTGCATTTTTCAAGCAGCTGTAAATCTGCCCAATATAGAAGACAAAGATGATTTCACCAGCTATTTATCACTCTGCCTTTCTCACAATCTGTCCTTCCTGAGAAAGCTATTTGTTAACCAGCTATGGGACTCACTGCTGGGCTGGGGTATCTCATATTTACACACAAGCTAAAGCCTCTTAGTACATTAGATCACAGAGGCAAGAAACAGTGTTCTGACCCATAAACAGAGTGGTGAACAGAAGAAAACATCTGAGGAGTTTTCATCACTCACCAAGAAGCAGAACTGCTACACTATACTATTTAAATGTACCAGCTGTCAGAACCAAGGGATAAGAAAGGTCAATGAAGGCATTTGCATTCCTATTTAACATAGCAAGCATAAGAACTGCAAATCAGAGAGATGTGTTACATTGGAATTGGCTTTGTTTGACATTATTACAGCTGACAAGCAGCAGATGGGACAAAATAAGACTATACCTAAGGACATGCTGTTATTAAATATTAACCAAAATGTCAGTTCTTTGTACTGTAAACCACTCTGGCAAAGAGCTGTTTACCTTCCAACAGAAGGCCAGTCAGTTCCTTGCCTAACTGAGCAGATGTTAGTTTTTATCTTCTAAATTTTATATTAACATACAAGAGAGAGACAGAAAAGTAATTTTCTGCTTGCTTCGCCTTTTGTGATCATTTTGCCAGGCATTTGTTACATAATTTGTAGTGTACTAATCAGCAGAGTAATAATATGGTTAAAATCTATGTATTTTTCCTTAAAGGAAAAATTCACAAGTCATAGAAAGAATACTTAGGGGGGAAAATGCAAGGACACATGACTTCTAAGATGCAGCTGCAGTTTGCAGATACAGGGCTGAGGTAGCAGTCTTGGTCCAAGCCTAAAGAGTCAAATGTAATGTCTCTATGTATAGCCTTTTTCCAGTCAAGTACTCCAAATAATCTGGAAAAATTTTCCAGCACACTGGGAAGCGGTAAAGAAAAAACATTATGAATGGAAAGAGGGAAATTGCTAAAAAGTATTTGATAATAATATCTAATGTTTTGATCTAACTGTAATTCACACACATACACAAAAATATTGCTCATTTGTTTCCTACTAACACGCCTTTACAACTGCTTGAAGAGTAAACCATCTCATCATCCCCCAATTTCCAATCCACTAACATTTTCATTTTAAAAAATGAGGAAAAGGAGGGGATGGAAGGAAGGGGATGGGAAGAATCAGAGGTGGAGGGAGGGAAGGAGAAGAGAGGGCAGGAAATGTTGGAGGTGCAGCGAACCCAGAAATTAATCAGATGTGAGAAGATATTGGAAACCAGGAGGCCTGTCATCCAGAAGGCCAAGAGCTCATAATCAGTCTGGCACAGCTGAGTAGTTTGAGAAAGGACCAAGCATACCTTCATGAGACTATATCACCAAACTGCTAAAGTAGGAGATGAGAGAAGGCTTACCTTGGTTTTGATTCAGTTAATGCTCTTGTATTGAGTTTACGTGGCCAGGTTTTGATGGCTGGGGCTACAGTGGCTTCGGGGAGAAGCTGCTGGATGTTTCCTCCATGTCCGGCAGAGCCAATGCCAGATGGCTCCAAGACAGACCCACCACTGGCCAAGGCTGGACCCATTAGGAATGGTGGTTAATGCTTCTAGGATACCATATTACGAAGAAGGGAAAAAAAAGTGATTGTGCAGGTATAGTTGCAGCCAGAGATGTGAGGAGTGAGCACATGCAAGAGGAACAGATCTAAATACACCAAAGTCAGTACAGAAGGATGGGGAGAAGATGCTCCAGGCAGTGGAGCTGAGATTTCCCTGCAGCCCGTGGTACAGACCACGGTGAAGCAGCTCCCTGTAGCCCATGGAGGTCCATGGGGTTGAGGAGGTCCACCTGCAGCCCGTGGAGAAGACCCACACCGGAGCAGATGGATGTCTGAGAGGAGGATGTGATCCTGTGGGAGGTTTGTGCTGGAGCAGGGTCCTGGCAGGGACCTGGAGACCTGTGGAGAGAAGAGCTCAAGCTGGAGCAGGTTTCCTGGTAGGACTTGTGACCTTGTGGGGGACCCACGCTGGAGCAGGCTGTCCTTGAAGGACTGCACCCCGTGGAACAGTGACTCAGGTTGCGGCTGTTTGTGGAGAACTGTTGCCCATGGGATGGACTCACCCTGGAGAAGTTCACGCAGAACTGTTTCCTATAGGAGGGATCCCATGCTGGAGCAGGGCATGGGCTCCTCTCCCTGAGCAGCAGCAGAAGCAACAGATGATGAACTGACCATAACCCCCATTCCCTCTCTCCCAGCGCCACTGGAGGAGATAGGGCTGGGAAGGAGGGAGAGGTGTGGGGGAAGGTATTTCTAAGGTCTGATTTTATTTCTCATTACCATGTTCTGATTTTCTTAGTAACAAATGCAATTAATATCTCTAATTCAAGTCTCTTTTGCCCATAAGGGTGTTTGGTGAGTGATCTTTCCTGGTCCTCACTTCAAGCCAGGAACTCTTTGTTATATTTTCTCTCCCTGTCCAGCTGAAGAGGGCAGCTTTGGTGGGTGCCTGGCATCCAGTCAGGGTCAACCTACTACAAAGAAATTTTAAATGAGTTCTACTAATGTTTAGAGCTTCTCATTCTTACCAGTCTCACATGCAAGACTGTTGTCCAACTAGGTCTGGTATTCAGACAGATATACATAAAAATGTAGAACTGTGACAAGTTCCTAGGGTCACCAAAATCCTCTTCTCAGCTAAAAAAGGCAATCATGTTACAGAATCACTTCAATTTCTATGAAGAAAAATTTTCTGCAGGGAAATGTGGAGTAAGTCTATTTCTTTTCCCTATATTTTTATTTCAATTCATATTATTACTCTTTGAAAAGAATAATTTGTATTCCAACAATGTTATATGAAATATATTTACTTACTTAATTTACTCTTTATAGAATGTTAAGATTGGAGGGGACCTTAAAGATCATCTAGTCCCAACCCTTCCTGCCGTGGGGAGGGATACTTCCTACAGATAAGGTCTTATCCAATATGGCCTTGAACAGAGCCAGGGTTGAGACATCCACAACCTCCCTGGGCAACCTGTTCAAGTGTCTCACCACCTCACAATAAAGAATTTCTGCCTGATATCTAATCTACATTTCTCCTCCTTTAGTTTGTGCCTGTTAGTCCTTACCCTGTCACTACAGTTCCTGATGAAGAGGGCCTTTCTGACTTCCCTGTAGAACTGCTGAGATACTGGAAGGTTGTAACGAAGTCTCCACACAGCCTTCTCTTCTCCAGGATGAACAGACCCAAAATCCTCAGTCTGTAAGAAAGGTGGTCCAGTCCTTTCATCGATATTGGGACCCTTTTCTGGACTTGTTCCAATAAGTCCAAGTCCTCTTGCTGGGGGCACCAGAGCTGGATGCAGTGTTCCAGGTGGGGTCTCAACAGAGCAGGACAGAGGGGCAGAATCTCCTCCCTCACCCTGCTGGCCACGCTGCTTTTGATGCAGCCCAGGATTTTCTTGGCTTTCTGGGCTGCCAGTGCACACTGCCAGGTCCTGTTGAGTTTTTCATCTACCATCATCCCAAGTCCCTGCCCTCAGGGCTGCTCTCAATCACTTTTCCGCCCAATCTGAAGCTGTCTCTGGGATTGTCACAACTCAGGTGTAGCAACTTGGACTGCAAAATAAATAGTCTACCTTTTACTTTTGATATTTTAGGTATGCTTTGGCTTTTCACTATGATTCACAACAATACAATGATGAAATTTCAGTGTTTCTTATAAAAAGAAACTACTCGTTTTTCCACCGTTCTTCTATTATTAGAAAGGCAGCAGTTAGAATATTTAGACTACAATAACATATATGCTATTGCAGTTTTGCAACTGTGTAAGGATCATTCCTCCCCTTATAACACCACATATCAATTTGGGAAAGCAACATATGACTATATGAGATTGCAATGAGACAGGATTTTCTTTGGGTTTTTTATTCAATTAAAACAAATATTCAGACTCCATTAGAATTACTGGAAAATTAATGCCTATTAAAGACTTAATAGATATTACATGTCTTGAGTCAAGCAAGTTTATGGCCAGACCTGAGTAACTCTTGGATAACAACCATCTGGACTCAGAGCCAGGAATTAGAAGGATATTAAGCTCTGGTACTCCGAATAATCATATCCTATTGAGTCAGTGAAAAAGTGGCAGTTCATAAGGGAATGTAATTTCATGAGTGAAAGAGTGATAAACAAATAGGTTAACATGCTAAAGGGGTTTGCAAGTTGCAGTTTTGAAAAATACTTTTTTTTTTCTTCTTCATTTTCATGAATAGAGTTATTCCTCAAAGCTGGATTCAGTCATCGGAGACTCACATGTATGATGCTTTCTCCAGCAGTAGGAAAGTCTGTGTCAGGAAACTCTGTAGTAGTCCACAATTCAGCCCCACCTTAAAATCCTCTCAGAATCTTCTTTGAATTTGAATCTCCCCAGGTAGACAAAGCAGATTAGAGCCAGGCCATCAGGTGATGAGAATTACAATAATTCTTCTCCCATTCAGATTACATTCTTATCTGCTTCCCAATAGCAAACTTGAGTCACAGGCTTTTCTCAGAAACTGTCTCTCATGGGGAGAAAAGAAAGAGGCTTTGCTTGCTTATCATGAAAGCAAATTCTGCCAATCAGCAATGAAAAATAACAGTCAACAAGTCAATTTGAGTTCTGGGACTTGACTCCTGGAAGAGAGACGAATGGTCAAGAATCAAGAAACATCTTACTTTCCCAGTGACTGCCACAGATGAGGCTTTTCACTGTGACTAAGAAATCTTTCACTTCCTTCATGAATTAGGTGGTCCAGCAGAGATTCCCCCGCAGCCCACAGTGAAGAATATGGTGAGAGAAGTTGAATCTCTGAAGCCCATGGATGTCCATGGTGGAGCAGATATCCACCTGCAGCCCATGGAGCACCCCACATTGGAGCAGGTGGACATGCCAGAAGGAGGCTTTGACCCAGCAGAAAGCTTGCAGTGGAGCAGGCCTGTGGCCCCGTGGAGAGAGAAGCCCACAGTGGAGCAGGTTGGCTGGCAGAACTTGTGACCCCGTGGTGGACCCACGCTGGGCCTTCTGTTCCTGAAGGCCTGCACCCTGTGGAAAGGACCCATGCTGGATGAGTTTATGATGAACTGCAGCCTGTGAGAGATTCATTAAGAACTCTCTCCCCTGGGAGGCACCCCACACTGGAGCAGTGGAAGAGTGTAAGGAGTTCTTCCTGTGAGGAGGAAGGAGTGGAAGACGTGTGATGAGCTGACCGCAGCCCACATCCCTTGTGCCCCTGTGCTGCTAGGAGGAGGGGGAGATGAGATGGGGAAAATAGGGAGTGAAGTTCAACACAGGAAGGAAGGATGGATGGAGGGAAGGTGTTTTAAAATTTGAGTTTATTAGTCATTGTTTTACTCTGATTTGATTGGCAATAAACTAAACTACTTTCTCCAATTCAAGTCTGCTTTATCTCTGATGGTAATTAGTGAGTGATCTCTCCCTGTCTTTATCTTGACCCATGAGACTTTGGTTTTATTTTCTCTCCCTTGTCCAGTTGAGGAGGGAAGTGATAGAGTGGCTTAGATGGGTACCTAGTATCCAGTCAGGATCAACCCACCACATTGGCAACGGAAAAGTGAGGAAGCATCTACACACAGTTGAGATCCCCTATTCCAGGCAGCTGCATTATGGCCACAGTTGTGACACTGTCTCCTCTGGGCAACAAATGGCACATTTTTTATGTCTGTTCATGTAGGAATAGTAATAAAGTCTATTCTGCTTTATTGCTGTTTGACATTCTTTGTGCAGACATCTAGTAATGTCAGAACCAATGCCACAGAATAGGCTCCATGAGATTCACAGCCTGCAGAGAATGTTTCTCCATCAGTTTACTTTCAAAGTTTCTGTTCCACCTAGTCCCCAGTTTGAGAAGATGAATGACTGATTATTTAAGAAAGCAAGAGTGGGTAAATTATTTGCTGCTTAAGAGCGGCAGAGTGCACGTACACCCTCATCTCATCATTTGTCTCCACAGAGCGCTGTGCCTCATGGCTAGCAACAAGTAGAAATAACTCTAGTTCTGGTAGGTGTGTCCCTTCAAAGCAGGTGACTGTTACTACTGACAGATGCAATTTTGATAAAAATTAAAATAGCTGACATAATACTCATTGCTTACTCTTCCATTACATAATACTTTATAAGGGATGGGGTTAGTTAAAGAAACGCAGAAAATCTTTTGCAAATACTTTTTTGTTTTGGTCCATTTCAGAAATGATCATGTGGGATGCAGCTCTGAGCAACTTGATCTAGCTGAAGATGTCCCTGCTCATTCTGGGGGTGAGTTGGATTAGATGACCTTTAAATGTCCCTTCCAACCTAAACTTTTCAAGTGATTCAATCCTTCATGTTTTGTTGTTGAATAAGAAACTCTGATCTGAATTCTTCCAAAGTGTCATTTATGTTTCAGCAAAAAAGCATACAATACCCTAAAAATTTTTTTTTATATTCAAAAAGCCACTGCATGTCACCATTCCTTAAAAGTGATCACAGACACTAGCTGACAGACATCCTCCATTTGAATTTGCAATGAATATTTTAAAGGGAGATACCAAGTATCACCAACACTTTTTCTGCAAAAAAAAAAGTTTCTTTGCCAAGGATAGGTGCATGTGCAATAAACACTGTTATGAAGTCCTCAGTGGATAATCAGCATGATTTAAACTATGAATATTGTTTAAAAACTTGGTGAACCCTGAGGGCTTCAAGTGGACAATAGTGTGGTGGGTTGACCTTGCCTGGTTGCCAGAAGCCCACTAAGCCATTCCATAATTCTCCTCCGCAGCAAGATGGGGGCAGAAAGAAAATAAGATGGGAAACAAACCCTCATGGGTTGAGGTAAGGGTAGTTTGATAAAGCAAAAGAGAATATTGCATGTGTGCAAACAAAGTTAAAAAAAAAAACCAAAAGATTTTATTCTCTATTTCCCACCAGCAAGCGATGTCCGGCCACTTCCTGGGAAGCAGGGCTTTAATGCACACAGCAGATGCTCCAAAAGGTGAACATCCTGAGCAATGAATGCCTCACCTTCCTCCTCCTTTCCCTTAGCTTTTGTACCTGGACAGATGCCATATGGTATGGAATACCCCTTTTGCGGGTCAGTTCAGGTTTTCTGTCCCAGCCACATCCCCTTCCAAGATCTTGCCCACCCCCAGTCTCCCGGCCTTTGTGGGTTGGAATGTTGGAGGGAGAGGCTAGTGCAGTGCCAGCACTGCTCAGCAGCAGCCAAGGCACTGGTGTGTTGTCAACACCTTTCCAGCTACTAAGGCAAAGCACAGGCCTGTGAGGGCTGCTGAGGGAAAATTATCTCCAACTCAGCCAGAGCCAATACAAGTGCAAAGGCTGTAATAGGTGTGTGCAGAAAGACCCATGGCATTTGGGTGAGTTATATTGTTTGGGTGAGTTACATTATCCTAACTGAGAAGTGAGCCATTGACTGCATTTGAACAATCTGATTCTGTTTGAAGCTCCTTTTATGGTTTTCAAGCACGTTAAAATGCAAATCTGCATCTGGATTACTAGCCAGGCAATTGCAAAATCTCTCATTATGTAACACGGCCACGTTAGGACATCCATAAGCCAGCAGACACTCAATAAATGTGAGCAATTAACCTTATATTGAGTCCAATGGAATGAAATGTCAGAGAGGAGGACACCGACTCAAGGCATAGGAGTAATTTACTAAAGAATCAGAGCTGTCTTTTTTGCCTTGCAGCATGTACCAGTGTACAACTCACCAAAGCATTTCCCTCTATAGAAGCAGAATTTCAGGCCTCTGCAACTACTGTGTCTATGTTTTCATTGCAGGAGCTTGATTATTATGAAACTCCTTAGTATTTGATTACAGACCATTCTCCTCTTCTGCACAAGCTAAAGTAGAAAAATGACCTACAAAATTTAACTGTAGGAAAATGCAGGTGTTGAGAGGCAAAGTTCTTTTTGTCAACACAGTGCAATCAGCAACTATAAGCATGGTTTCTGTTCCTGCTGGATATTCAGAACCTGACAGGAAAGCTGTGAATCAGGAAACTTGTGTACCAGAGGAGGACTATAGGAGCTGTTTACTGTACAGAAGAGCGCCAGGACAGACTAACACATGGTAAATGATTCTTGCTGACTCTCAGAGGCATGAAGTAACACTTGATCTGGATTATCTAGAATAGCATTCTTCTTCGTTAGATCCACAAAGAGCAAGAAATCAATTGCATATCTGCAGGCCCATCTTCTAATAGTGGTATAAGGGTACACGTATGGCCAATCTGAAAAATCAAACTGGAGAATTGTTCATCTTTCTATGATAACTGAAACCTCATGAAAATGAGGTAGACCAAGACTTCAGAAACTCATTAATTCATTGTTCTGCTTGAATGAGGGAAATGTTAGAACTCAACCAATAATATAATACATACTAGGTTTGCACTGTAGGTTTGGAAATCAAAGAAAGAAAGTTGTATGCAGATACTTAATTCAATAACTTACTTGCAGTTTTTATAATTTAGCCTTTAATTACAGAATTATGCTTCATGTTTCCATAGAACCCAGATTCAATTACTGCACCACCTGAATGGATTGCTTGTTGCAAGCTTACACTTAATATTATCTGAGCAAGGCCTCATCCTCTACAGACCAATTTGAAAAGAGGATTATGAAATTTCTCATATCTCTTGTCCTAGCAGCTGCCACTAATGTATTTCAGAAGTACATGTATATGATTACTTGCCCAGTTACTGAAGCTGAACGCACTGTGCTGCAGTGTCTGCTTCAGCCTTTCAGAGGAATGTTTATGGGTGGATGTGTTAATTTCCTGGAGTCTCTGTTCTTGAGCTACACCTCAATTCCCTGCAATTAATCAAGGCAGGCTAAATGTTTTTTATCATGCAGAACTTTCTATGGTTCAGTTCCAATTATCTGCTGAGAAGCTCGTTATGAAGAAAGATCATTTCCCATCTCTGACCACTGAAAATTGGTCATTAATAAATTATGAAGAGGAATTATTCTGATATTCTGATAATTTTCTGGCAAAGTACACCGGTGGGACACCTGTAAAGTACTATTTCTTCTTCATTATCATATTGAAAAAGTATTTGGATATTCTGAGCCGCATGTGAACAAAAGTGAAAAGGAATGGAGAACTTCTTTTTCCAATCTTTTCAGCAAATCTGGGAGCTGTTAGTGAGTTTCCAAATTGCCACTTCCACACCTTTCAGCAGTGTAATGTAAAGCCCTTTACACCAGAGGAGTTTCTAATAAGAAAGCCTATGTAGCCCACAGAAGTTGAGCACAAATGGGAATTTTTAAATAAATTCTTTTTTTTTTTTTTCTGTTATCAGAAAGCTTTGGAATTTAGCTGTCATTATTTTAAAATTATGCTTCCTGAACAATGGACCTAAAGCAATGCAACAGTACTACTTCCAGCAGGATCTTGCATCTTTCCCTGTGCTGCATCAAAAATTCCTCTCTTTATTGAATCTATGGGTTTGTTTTTTCTCTGCACTGTTTCTGCTGCTCCATGCCTGTGCTCCTGACACGTGGCAATATGGTTAGCATGACTAATGCAACTTAATATGGCAAAGAGCTGTTCCTGTGACTGAGTGGTCACATGTCAGGCCCCTCCCTCCCCTTCATCAAGTCTTGAAGATCCTGCACACCAAGCAAAATTATATCATCCTCAAGTTTCCTGGGCACCAACCCACCTTCTCACCTCCTTGCAGCCTTGAAGGTCTCAGGCACCTGGCCAAACAGGTTGTGATGACCCACTCACCAAAATACGAAGCATAGCGTCACAGAGAGAGAGCACGCTAATAAATCAAGAAGTTACAAGCCCCAAGTGGGACTTGGACAACAACTGCTGCCAGACAGCAAAACCTGTGATCCCCCAGTGGCCAGGGACATCTCCACTGTTGTCTGCTTCCTCTGAGGATTGGCTATAGATTATGATTGTTATATTGATACTGCAAGCCAACCACCCAATCTGCAGAGAGTCAAGGTGATTAAGAAACACGAGATGTGATTTTAAAATCAGTACTATGCTACTTATAAAATTGTGCTACGCTGATACCAATACAAAAATCGCGTGCTACTGTGATCATAAAATTCTATACTGTTGATCATAAAATGACGTTGATCATAAAATGATGTTTTTAAAAAAGAAATCTTTGATTGTAACTATAACCTAGTGCCATAACTCTGCTGAGGTTTTCCAAAAGAATCAGTTTGTCCCTACAGTTGCAGTTGATAAGTAGAATCACAGAACAACAGTTCTCAGTTTAAGGTTGAACAGTGCCATCTCAGTAGGATAGCAATCAGGCATATCGACATGGAAGATTGTCCAGTTGTGTCAGTGCGGCTTTTTGGGTCAGACTGTCCCCTGCCTTATGCAGCACAGGAACACAAGGACTGAAAAGAATAGGAGAGCAGCTTCATTTTAGATTGAATAGAACTTCCAGACTTCTCTGGACCTTGCTGAAAACTGGGCCAGGCTAAATCTGCATATACAGGGCCCTCTCCACTTGATGTCTCAATTTCCATCAACGGAGATCTCATTATCACTCTGGGCCTCTGTACCAGTTCTCAACTTCTCCTCACTGTGCAAGAGGTCCTGTTTTGAAGAGAACCTGGAGGTTCTGTTTTGCACTGGAACTCAGAGCAGAAAAGTCAGAATCCTGAGACAGTCGTGCATTGCAGGAAAAAAAAAAAAAGCAAGGAAAAGCACTTGCCCTAAAATGACATAGCAACCATTTATCCAGTTGAGTTCAGGCTAATTCAAGGTCCCAGCCAAATTCCACAATCCACAGAGAACCCAGTGCTGTTACAGCCATTTCTTCACCAGAATCTGTCATTGTCTGCAGGGTAGCTGGGATTGAAGGACACAATTCCAACAGCTCCAGACTGCCTGTACAGATGCAGTTCATAGCGGTCACTTGAGCCAGAGATTACCAGAAAGAGAGGTACCCTAAAGATGCAAGAAGATGACACGTGGAATGCTTGCAAGCACCCAATACTCTAAATCCAGCTGGCTAATGAAGCTGCTTTTGCAAATCCGTAGGATATGTGTAGGTGACAAAACCTGTCAAAATCTGACTTTGAGCAGCCCATGCAATTTAAGAAAACTAAAGATGATTGAATGTGAACTTGTTCTTGGAAGCAAAAAGATCATCACAAAAGTAAAATTCAAGAGGAGTATCGGGTTTTTCTCCCTGCAGCATGAAAATATGGGACAAATTGGTTGAACTTAAATAACTAACACATGATCATAGTATAAGAATTTCTCCTTACTTGGGAATAAAATAGTTGCAGGAAGATGTCACTCTGGAAAGTAGAAAAATCAGAACTTTCTAATAATGCTATATTTAGTCATACATATGCACAAAAAGGAAAATACTCAGCATTTTGATAGCATGTGGATAACAAATTGTTCTCTAATCAGTACCTGGGTATGATTGGTGTGCGATGCAACGTGCACAAATAGGAGGAATCCAAATGCGTTACAGATGCTACACACCCTTTCTGAACTACTGACAATAGTCACAAAGAAAGAAGTGCATCAAGAAAGGGAGCATTTCTCTGTTTTGTGATAGCTGTTCTTAACATGGGGAATGCTTATGATTTTTTTGCCTAGCCTAAGCCATATTAACCAGAAGTGTTTTCTCATTTTTGTCTTTCTTGTGCATATCTCAATGTGAAGAGCTGATCAATACTAAAAAATTTGGACTTGCTTACATGCAAGATAACTGTAAATTTGGCATCACTGCTTGAGTGTTTATTAATACAGAAAGTACTTTGCTCTGCTTGTAACTTGCTAATTTTCTACTTTTTTTTTAATTTGAAATGCACTGCATGTACTGCAACACTTATTGCACAGGGAGTGCAGAAGTATGAGAGGAAACATGGCGTCATAAATTCCAGAGTAGATGCTACTTAACTTCATTATTTAATTACATTAATATGATTAGGAATGTGCACACTTAGCACAAATAAATGATTTGTGTGCAATTATATGCCTGTGCCAAATAGTAAAAGTCTCTCTTTTACTAACTTTAAGCTGAAACAAATTGTAAATTATTTCTACTTCAAGAGGTGTAGGTCCAAGAAGAAGTAGATGTTCTATTCAGATCATAACATCTTAGGATTTGTTGTTTAACAAAATAAGTTCACTTTCATCATAATTCCTCTATTGTTACGTTTGGCAAAAATATATGCCAGAAACCAGAACTCATAAATATGGTCAAAGCTCTGAAAAAGACGAGGCCTGTATCCTCCAAAAATCCATGTGAAGATGACTCAGAACGGGGACTAGAAGTCCTGTAGGTGCAGATGTACCCTGCATGAGCAGACTGGGGTTAGAAAGCAGCTCATACACACAAAAAAGTGTTGTGGGCCTTGCAGACTTAGATTGGAACAACCTCCGAGATTAGATAGACAAGAGAATTATGAATTTTATTTCTCTGCTATGCCCGTCTTGCAAATTATTCTGTTTTCATTCATAGGTATTATCCAGGTTTGTTTTTTCCTGGGCTTATCCAGTATGCCCATAGTTCCTATTCTCTGATAATGCTGGTAGGCAAATTAAGAGAAATTCTGAATTATTAGAAAAGCTGCCCTGCATCGGTGTGCTTTTGCTCACTTGTCACCCATAAGCTGCCTGTAAATGCAGCGGAGAGAACATGGTTCTTCATTGAGCCACAAGGGACACTATTAGGCTGGGTTTGGAGCTCTCCTGATGCTTTCTTGCCCCTCCCATGGCTGGCAGAACAGGAATTGGGGAGCTGCTACACTTCTGGGTAATGAGATCCTTCGAGTTTTAAAGAAATTGAGACTAATCTTGCTTCAGGGCAAAAATTCGTGATCATACAAAGGGCTTAGAATATACTATTCCTGAATCAGCAACTGTTGGGAGCCTTGAAACCCCCTGAGAGACAATGGCACTAACCAGTCGAGAAACAGGACGCTACTCAGGCTCAGGCTGAGAAGGTGCTCTGAGAAAAAAACTGTAGTAAGACAGGATGAATATGCTGAGCAGAGATGGGAGAACAGCACTAAATATGTAAAAAGAAAAATGTTTCTGTTTGCTCATGACAATAAAGGGAACATGCAATCCTCCTTTCCAAACACAGGCTGATGAAAATGTTGCAGGAAGGAATTGCATTTGAAGCCTGTGCTCAGAGTGGAGGAGGTCTGTTCTCAGGAGCTCACTAAAATGTACAGGCAGGCTTAACTTGAGCAAGCTGCATGATAGTGATCAAACTCAGAGAGAGTGAGGTTTCTTATGGAGAATGTGCAGACAAGAGCTAGGTTAAAAGGGCCCTTAAAACCAGATAAAAACTTCATGTGAAAATCCAGTCCATCTTTATTTCATGAAGATAATTAACTCATTAAGATAGCTTACTCCATTTTGCCCTCATAATTCATGACTGGGGGTGGGTATGTAAATACCCTACAGGTATGTCTCTGGTATTGGGCTTCAACAATGCCAACAGAAGCTACATAGGTGTTTGCCAAAATGCAGCAGGGAAATGCATAGATGATTGTAACGATAAGCAGATAAAGGTTTCCTCTTCCCTTCCTCCACTATTTTGAACATAAAAAGGTAAGAAGAGCTCCATCTCCCAAATTATTAAAAACAACAGTGCAAAACTTGACTAGTGCCTGACATCTTCGCACTACTCTCCAAACACTTTATGATATCGACTTCCTCATCTTCAAAAAAGAATTGCATCTCAGTTCTAATTTTGGGCCACCCTTCTGTGCAGAAAGCATATTAGGACATCTTAGGGAAGACAAACGCTATAGCTCTGAACATCCCCCCACCTTCCTTTCTTTCCCCCCAGTTTTATATGCTGAGCATGATGCCGTGTGATACGGAATATCCATCTGGTCGGTTTAGATCAGCTGTCCTGGCTTGTCCCCTTCCAGGTTCTTGTGCACCCCCAGTCTGATCACTGTTGGGGTGGTGTGAGAAGACAAGGCCTTGGCTCTGTGTAAGCATTGCTCAGCAGTAACTAAAACATCCTTGCATTAATAATGCATAATAATTCAGCACAAATCCAAAACACAGCCCCATAATAGCTATTGTGAAGAAAATTAACTACACCCTAACCAATACCAGCACAACATATTAAGAACATGTCCACAGCTCCTAGTGAAACTGGGATATTCTTGTGCAGATTTTTCAACTATATGAAAAGCTGCCTGTTTGCTCATCTCTCTGCATTGATGGGCTTGATAAAGCAGTAGGGAAATGGTGCTTTGCATGAAGGTATAGCTCTGGAAAACTCTGTAATAGATTTGCATTGGCTGAGTGAAAAACTTTATTGCTTGTATTGATAGGTCTGAATTCTGATTAGTGAAAGAGTCCTGCAAATGCAATTGTGAGGCATCCTCTAATTCTTCATTCTTCTAATTCACTGCATTCCACAATGCAGTGTAGACAGAACAAAATCACAACAAAACTCTCCTGTCACAGATCAGAATGCACAATTGAAACCGCACAGGTCAAGCTGTCACCTGTGTAGTTCTGTTTAACTTTTTTATTGTGGCAGAGGCCAGAGATGGGCCTGGAGACATCAGCCTCCAGATATTCCTATCCCCTCTTGAATATCCATTCAATGCCTCCAACACTCTCTAAGACCAGACCAAATTAGCACTGGGATGAGGACTAAAGACACAGGTGAGACTACCACAGCTGGACAGAGAGAACTTGGGAAAACTTCCTATAGTGTGTATTTACCTTCAGGAAGATGGAGAAAGATTTAAAAAGTGATACTAAGTGGTTGCAGCTGTGGTGACAAACCCAGATGACAAACCCTCCTGACAACACACAAGCTGAGCAGCATGATTCACACAGGTGTTGTATGTATATTTGATTTACTGTAGCCCTTACCTAGGAACACACATGGGAAAGGTACCTACCAAGGAAATATGCAATATCCTGTTTGCTTAGCATCAGTCCTAGCCAAAAACAGGGCTCAGTGCCTTTCTAGCGGCCAGCTGGATCCCTCCCCGCCTCCCCACGGAGGGGAATGGGGACAAACATGTAGCGGTAATAGAGAAGTCAGACTACAAACTGTGCAGGCGGCAGCTGCAGGTATCCCTGCCCCTCTAGACAACAGGCAGAGGCTCCTAGGAAAGGAACGGAAAGGCACCTCCTGCCTCCTCACGGCGGCAGCTCCACTCCCCCGCCCGTTCGCGGGCGCAGAGGGGAAGCCCCGGCGGGTCCCGCCGCGCCGAAGCACCAACCGCGCCGAAGCACGAACCGCGCCTGCACGGACGCGGGCACCGGCACCACCGCTCCCCGCGCCGCGGAGGGCTGGCCCTCCCCGCACCGCCCCCGCCGGCACCTGGCGCGGCCCCGCCCGGCCGCGGCGGTGGGCGGGCCCCGCATGCAGATGCGTCCCCCGCCTCTCCGGTGCGTGCTGAGGTCAGGCTGGGCTGCGCTGCTAGCGCGGAGCTGAGGTCGCGGCAGACCCGGAGCCGCGGGGGCGGGCGCGGAGCTACGGCGGGCGCCTGGCTCGGGCTGGGAGCGGCTCCCTCCCGCTGGGAAGCCGGGGGACTCAGCGGGGCCCTTCCAGCCGCTGGCAGCGGGAGAGCGGCGAGTGCGCGGAGCGGGGCGCCCGGCCCGCCCCGCCGCCCCGCTCCTCCATGCGGGCGGCGATTTGGGCTGGGGCGCGGGGCGCCGGGGGCAGTGCGCAGCGGTGCTGAGGCCGCGACCGGGAGAGACGATGGCCAAATGGCTGAACAAGTACTTCAGCCTGGGCAATAGCAAGACCAAGAGCCCTCCGCAGCCCCCGCGGCCCGACTACCGGGAGAAGCGCAACGGTGCCGGCAGCGCGCCCCGCCCCGAGGGGCCGCCGCACCTCCACCTCCACCATCACACCTCGCCCGGCTTCTCGCGCCGCCGCCTGCGCGACGACACCAGCGACCTGCTCCGCGCCTACCGCGCCCAGAAGGACCGCGACTTCGAGGACCCCTACAGCGGGCCCGGCTCGTCCCTGCGCAAACTGCGCGCCATGTGCCGCCCGGACTACTCGGCGCCCGAAGACCTGGGCGAGGCGGCCTTCAAGGCTTCCTCCTCCTCCTCCTCCTCGTCGTGCTGCGCCACACCTCCCACCACTGGCTCTCCGCACCTCTTCCGCAGCCACAGCGAGCGCCGCCCGGCGACGCCGCCCGACGTGAAGTACATCTCCCCCAAGCACCGTCTGATCAAGGTGGAGAGCGGCATTGGCGGCAGCGACGGCGCGGGGAAGAAGCTCAGCAAGGGCTCCAAGAAGCCGACGATTGCTGCCCACTCTGCCATGAAAGATAAAGTGAGTGTTGTGTTCCTGTTCCCGTCCCTGTAGCCTAGAGAGTAGGACGTAGACTGGGGGCTACATCAGCCCCTGGAAAGATTTTTGGCGAGGGGACTAGCTCCTGTATGTATGGAGTCACCGCTGTTCTCCATCATCCTTCACTGAGTGGCCTGGCCCTTTTTAATATCTCAGGGCACGCAGGGCATGTTCAGGAGTGGCACGTGAAGTGATGGTACCCTGTCCTCTTGGGTTTCAAGCTCAGCTCCCTTCTGATGGGACAGGTTCCCAGGTGTGTCCAGCCGTGCTTTGGGGCACAGTGCACTGCCAACCTCATGGCGGGTACCAGGGCTCTTGGGTTGGTATGCTCCTGCAGAACAGGATGAGTCTTTAGGGGGATGCCTGAGGAGCACTAGAGTCCCTTGAAAAGCCTTGTGCTTGTCACCCGAAGTTGTAGCCTCAGCCACACTGCATGTGATAGGGAACGGTCATATAGAAAAAATAAAGAGACTCATGCTATCTCTTGAGCCATACTCTGTGTTTTTAAGGAGACAATTTGTCATTTATTTATAAACCTTTTTGCCTCCTTGTTCAGTGTCAAAGGTGGGGAAGTTCAAAGTCCTGTCTTACAACAACATCACAACTTCCATGATAATGTGTGTCCAAATGGCAGGTGGCTGAAGCAAACTCTATAGCTACTTGCTCAGTTGCAAATGTTATCCTGTCTGTTACTGGTCGTTCTCTACAAATTTTAACACAATCCTTTAGACATAACACTGGAGAGTGCTGGACTCAGGAACTCAGATTACAGAGGGAAGTAGTATTAATTATTTTGTGAGCACAGCACATCTCCCCACCTGTGTTGGTCTTGTGAGTATAGTTTATTTATCTCAAATATTGGAAAGAAATATTTCTCTATTTTGTTAATTGGCATTTTCAGCTTCATTATAATTGTCACATCACAAGAATTCCAGGTATGTGCTGAATGTTATTGGTGTAAATGATCTGCATGTGCATGTTTAAAATGTAACATGATTGCATTGCCACACTTCCGTGACAACTTGATAAATTATATCTGTCCAGGTGGAATTCCAAAGAAATCAGCTGGTGACAGTGATGATATAAGGTGAATAGTCTAGACTTTATTCCATTGTCTTTTTAGGTGTAGTTTCTGACTGGAAGCAACTTCTTTTGTGGAAGTAATTGATTCAAAGCTAGCGTGTCACTATATTACATTATATGTTACAATCTGTTCTGTCTTCTATAAATTTCCTGTATTTATAGTAGGTGTCTTCTCTTAAGGAAACACTTTCAGCAAAAATAACAGTTGGGGGCAAAATGTTTGTTTTCTTCTTTCTTTTTTTTAATTCATTGTTCAATTTTAGACCCTACTGAAGCAATTTTCAAATCAGAAACTACATATTGGTTGCTAGGTAACCTGCTGCTTTGTATGGTCATAAATCTGTATGTGTGTTGCTCCCAAGCCCTTGTTGCAGATTCTAAAACTTGTAGGCAAAAAGCCTCAGTCATATTCACATTTTTTTTCTGTTATTGAGGGAGAGAACTATATGTGACAAGCAGAAAATCTTAACATGTCTGAGAAATAAAATCGTCCTTCGCCTCAATAAGTTAAGTGTGTCTGCCTGCAACAGCATTTGGATGTGAGGGGCAACACAGCTTGCCTTTTGTTCACGTGTGTTATTTCATCCCAGCAATGGATGTGAAATCTCTCTTCCTTCACAGCCCTAAATGTAAAGTTTGGCAGGTGGACTTGGTAAGCAGGGATCACAACAGGCAGGCAGGGAACTGTTTCTCTCCTACACCTGTGATTCACTGAGGAAGAAAAATGAGGAATTTAGTTAACAGAGTGTCTGTAGTTCAGTAGCAAAAAAAGAAAGCGAAAATAAACCTCTCTAAAAAAGATATTATAGAGAAGACAGTAAAGATGGAATAAACCCCTCCAAAACTAGATGTCCGATTTACAGAAGAATTTATGGACATGCTGAAATCATATAAAATATGTGTGTGACATAGCATAAACTAGTAAATACCTTAGGAATGGAAAAAAGACTAGGTGCCAGATAGGTCTGTCTTGATAGAAGTATGTTAGTGTTTAATGATCCAGTAACGTCTGTTAAATGCTTGTGTTCTATTCCAGCATCTGTTTCAGTGTTTTTCTGTTTTCATTTACAAGGGTAGAGTGCTGTTTTCCTGTATGGTTAATGGAGAAGTAAGAAGAAGGGGTTTCAACAAATTTAGTGAGCAATTTTATATCTTCTGTGGTTTGTCATCAGTAAAGAGTTGGCTGAAAAGCTCAATTGTGTGTTATGCCTGAAAGAGTTACTGGAATGGGAAGGAGATTCAGGAAGGTGTTTGTTTGGTGTGGTTACTTATAAAGGGCAAATGGGAAAGTATGAATAGTGACAGATTGGTTAGTTGAAATTCCCAGTGGGGAAAAAAATTGTAGACTAGCAGATTCAGGGGATAAAGGAGATGGAAATTTAAAGCAGTGGCAGACATAACCATATTTTGCAAGATTTCAGATATAGGCTGTAAAAGTAACCACAGAGATGTGACGTTTTAATATGTAGTGGTAGAAATACCAACGGAAGTTGAAGCAGACAAACTAAAATTGCCGTTGACAGTGAGGTGACTAACCTCTACAACAGATGTCCAAAGGAGAGTCATCATTTCCAGATGTCTTTGAATTCAAATTGGTGGGTGGATTTTTGAAAAAATTATTTAGATAATACAATTAGGCAGGTTTAGGGGCTTTAACAGTGGTGTTTACCATCAGACAAGGGACAGCAGGCTGTGTTAGAAATCATGGCCAAAGCAGCTCAGATCCTCCAGTATGATGGATAAAAAAATTACTGCCTTCCATCCTCGGTGCTGACGAGGGAAATGTTAACTTATTTGCTTGCCACAGAGGAGCTAAGGAGTGTGGACAAGTTGAAAAACACGTATTCTGCATCAGTTTGGCAGCTACTGTATTTGTGTGAGAATAAACATGAGACTTGGTTTAAGATCAGCCCAATAGGCAAACCACTTTGTGAAATGGAGATCAAAAGAAATGAGCTGAAGTCTTCCTGAGTGATTGTCCTCTATCTGGCATTGTGGTGTGTGTAAATGCATGAAGTAATAATTGAGGGTAAAGTGTCCATGCAAAAGGATACTTCATGTATCTTCTCACCTATTACTTACTTGAACCTAACCATTTCTCCGTCTGGTTTTGCAGCTGAAGAACTTGGGACACTATTCAAAGACAAACTGTATCATACTTCATTGCATGAAGTTCTTAAGGTTTAAAAGCTGGAATTGTAGTTTATTGCCCTTTAAGAGACATTTCATAATGAACAGCATTTTCCCTCTCTCTGTTCAGTGGAGGCAGAACAATGCAACAGTTCTGTACATTGAATGTGGAAGACGTTGCAAGTTGCAAAATCTATTTTCACAGGTGTTAAAGAAATTTTTGACACTAATCTCTCTTCTCCATTAGACAGATTTGTTAACATGGGTTAGTTATGATACCTGATTGCTCAAGGTAGTGCCTCAAGAGAGGGACTCTGAACAAATAAATCCCTAGGCAGTTACACCCTTACAATCCAAACTCCCTATCCCTCACATGACAGTCTGGACAAAGAGCAACATTAGGGTCTGGGGTCTTCTTACTTCTGGTTTGCAGTTTTGTTACCCGTTGGTTGCTGTGTGTTCAACTGGTTCTGCAGTCCATGTTGTAATATGGTTGTTGCAGACCATAAGCTGTGATCTGTTAATTTTTAAGTAATACTTAAGATGCTAGCTTTGTCTGTTATAATTATTATTAATGTTCATATTGTTAGTTCCAGGTTGTACTATAATCTCTGATTTACACAACATAGCCTTATAGTTCAGATAAAGGTCAACTTACAGCCTAACAATTCTATATATTTTTGTCAAGCAAACACTTAACTACTCTCAAATAGTACAAAATTTTCAACAACAGGACAGGACATACCAGATGCAGTAGAAAATAACTTGATTCCGTGCAGTCAGGGCGGATCTAGTACAAAATCATGTGAATGTTGTGTGGCAGCAGCATTCAAGCAGGCAACTGTTGATCAACCAAGCAACTGTTCAGGACAGCAGAGTTACTGACTTGATGTACAAACTTCTGAAAACACTATGTGTAAATTCTACACTTGTATAAGAAAAACCTCCTCTTTTTCCCATGGGATCCAACTCAGAAGTATGTGGTGTAGAGATCTGTCTGCTAGGTAAGCATGAGGGCTAAAGCTATTTGCCTTGAAAGCTTTTCCTCCCAATATGTAAGAAACAAGTACCGTTGCACTGGAGTAGGGATATGCTTTTTGAACCTCTAATATCTTGCATAAAAGTGATTAGACTCCATAGAACATTATTAATATGTCTATATAATTAAAATATTGCTGTAAAGGTTGAGAAGATGCTTATTTCTGTATATGGAAGTTCTGTGTTTTATTTGATCATTAAACTGAGAAAAACTTATGCATTTAACAGAGTTCTGCAACTGGTATTTCAAGGTGCATTGAAAAAACATCTGAAAAATGTCTAAGCAGTGTTTGGGTTATTTATATCAAAGAATATTGTTTCTAGAGATCCTAAACTACAAATGTACCTCCGTGTACCCCATGTTTAATCCATTGCAGCAGTGTCAAGTTGCCTTTCCTTACAGTTGTTTCTACTCTGAAACAGTCTTCCTCTCTGCATGTGGTTTCCATTGGCACATAGCTCTGCCTTTGAGTCAAAGAAAAAAATACTCACGGCTTCTGGTCTTACATGAATTGCTTGGGCACAAAGGCAGCCAGCTGTATTTTTTCCATATACCCATGTTGTTACAGTGCAGCTGTAATGCAGCTAGAAATGCAATTTTTTCACATATGCCAGTCTCATGTTTAACAGACTATAGCAATCTTGTGAACAGGATGATATTCAGATATGACCTGAGTCTTTGAAGTCTCAGTGGCTTTAGGGCTTTTTGGAATGATATGGTAGGCTGTTCAGTTACAAGTATGCCTGGAATCTGCATTGTATGCATAGCTTGGAACACTCTCAGCTCTGGAAACCATCCAAGTTATCAGACTTTTGGGTGCAGAGAGAGTCTATAAGGAGGGAGTGTGAAGCAGTTGGAAGATGTGGAGGTTCAAGGAGGTAGTGCTAGTCTTCTGGAAGAGTGTATCATATGTATATCCTTGGAGTAAGCATATTAACCCCATGGTAAGAAAGTACCTCAGCTACTGGATTCAATCAAGGAGACGGACTTGCCTATTCTGAACTAAATTATGCTTATGGAACTATTTACTGGAATAGTGTAACTGAACACCTTGTGGCCTTATTCTGTAAAAAGGCTGATACTTCAGTACAAATGACTGTAAGGGACCTCGGCAGGATGGTGGATCTTTGTTCTGTTTCCACACTTTTCCATGGAATTTCTGTATCTAATCTCTGCTGGCTTCCACTTAGCCCCCAGTGAGCAAGAAAACTACTGCATCACTCTTTCATCTGTAGATTGCTGTGCCGTGTAAGAAGATCCTGGTGGATTCCTTGTAAAAGTTACATTTGCATCTGTGAACAAGCAGTAGCTTACCAAAAGTGTTAGAGAAACAAATAATATTAATGGTAGTAGTGAGCTATGTCCCTAGAATTACACTTGTTTTGTCATTGTGTTTTTATGTTAATATCTTCAGATTAATAAAGCTACTAAGGTTAGGAGACAAGGAGAAAACATACTGTTTATATTGTTTAACCTGCAAAGGTAGTAACAATCTGTATATGGCTGCATGTTGGTTAAGGCTAAATTGGATTGTGAAACAAAAAAAACTTACCTAAGAATAAATGCAGTGTTGAAGTTTTCTTGGGTGGCAAAAGAAGACAGTTGAAAAGAGTCAAAATGCTAACAATAAGTTTATTGCCTTACAGGTTCTGAGTTTAAATAAAAGTGAAAACTGTTGTGGATATCAGGTATTGCCTGTGAAAGGATTTTTCTAAATTACTGGACTAAGTCCAGAGCAGTGCATCAGTGTAGCATGCACATATCTTCCATCTTCATGGGAACCAAAATATCCATGAGTAGATTCCAAATACCTACTTAATCACATCCTCTGATCTGTGTGTCTTATGTCTCCCTGGTCTATGCATCTGCTGTCTGATCTCAAACTGTTGCTATAGTCTACTAGTTTATTAAAGTAAATTTAGGTTTCCCCATTCTATGGATGAATCTGTGCAGTAAGTGAATGTGGAAATAGTCTGATGATAGACTCTAAAGCATATAAGCATTGATTCTTCTGCAACAGCATGAAAGTGCACAGGGCTCTGTTCAGATCAAGTGCATGTGTACACAGCTGGGCATGACTGGTCAAGAGTGAGAAATGGGAAAGAGTGATACTGTGAGGACACTAAAGCAGGCTTGAGTACTGGAAATGATTAGCAAGAGGGAATGAATTTGTACTCGCTTCTGTAGAGTGTCCTCTGAATTTTCACAGGAGTGTATGCAGGAGCTGGTTTAGTTAAGTTTGCACGTGAACATGGAAGTACCAAGATCCAAGCATATCTAAAACAGCATTGCACAATTTTGTTGCAACAGTTGAGCCACCATAAATGCAGCTTTCTTACTACTGCATGATAGCACACATATTACCTGCAGCCTTTTCTTCAAAACTGTCTTGAAGAGGAAGGAGGTCTGTTTTACATCTTTTTACATATCCAACTTCAGGTAAACTTGCAAGCCAACTCTTGGCATTGGGACTGTTGTATATGTGGAAGTGAAATCTTCAGTAGGCTGAATAAGGTTATGCAGTTCATTGTGATTTAAAGGGTATCCTAAGTCTAAATAAGAAATTAGGCACAACGAAAACTTATGGGAACTTGTATTTTAGCCTGATTAATGAGGAGAAAATAGATACTTTCTACTAGCAAGGAAAAGGATGAAGCTGTGTTTCTCCTTTTAAACATCAAGTTTGCTTGTAATTTTCTAGTTTGAAGTCTGATCTCGTGGCCAGTTTACCATTGTATTTGTTTGGATCAGAGAAGAAATATCTGTTCTATATGTTTTTACAAGCTTCTCTGCTCCCCCAGCTCATTGACAGCGGTTTAGGAGAGATGTTTGTGTTTTCTGAACACCTTGTATACATCATTGCTCATGCTGAACACTGCCCTGTGGCAAAGAGTGGTGTTTGACTTCGCACTCCTTTCCTCTGTGTCAGTGTGGTTGTATCCCTAACTAATTGTATGCCGGGCTATGTTTGGAAGTGAAGGAAGTAATGTGAGACCTAGCAGTTCAAACAGCATCATGGTAGATTCTGACAATAGATAGGAAAGGAATGGTGCAGCTCTTCCTGGATATGTCACTGTTTCTGTAAATGTTACTGTTAAACAGTCTATTTACAAGGAAACAGAGATAAGGTGTGGTTTTAGAGTAGTTGTACGCTGTACAGGAAGTGTGGAAAATGGTTTTACAAAACATACTCTGCTAATGGCAGTACCTGGGATAATTTTTTTTTTTTAACCTTGTTTTCTGAAGGGAACAATACCTATTAATTGTTCTGTCTGTCCTTCCTTCAATAACTCTTAGACCTATTAAAAAATTCTCGAAGGCATATTTTCAAATTTAAAATAGTTGAGTGGGTGGGTCAAGGAAGCACCTCTTTCTTAGTGAGGGGAAAGCAAGTGTGTTTTTAAACTTTGAGCAGCAGCTGAAAGTGCTGCATTGACTGCCCTGTGTGAAGAATGACCTGCACTGGCCTATGTGAGGTAGGGACACGTGGGATAGCATGGGGTTGCAATTACTGCCTGGGAATAGAGGAGGGAAATGGTGAGGCAAGAAGGCAAGAACTGTTATATGTATTAGCTTGTTAGCAGTTGAGTTCTGTCACTGTGAGTGTGTGGACTTTTACAAACTGTGAAGAGCAATTCATCGTCACTGAGCACTAAACCTTGTGTATGAGGGAGTAGTTCTTGAAATCCTGTTGTTAAATACTGGCTTTTTTCTTTTTTTCCCAGCACCTCACTACCAGTCTACAACTGTCTCAGAAATTTAGGTACTACATTTCCCGATTTGTGTTTCAATTACCTTTTAGGCTAGAAAATGGCAATGACTACTATAAATGAGGCCTCTGATTTCTTCCAGGGGCAGAGTTGACACAGGTCTTTTCAATACTCAAATTTAGGAGTAAAAGGAGAGGCTCTATGTGCACTTTATCTGTAGAGTAGTCCTCTAGAATCATACCCTAAATTTCTGACTTGTTAGCAAGATATTAAAAACCTTTGATTTATTTTTCCTGATACTTTTAGGAATCCAACTGTGTACAGATTGCTGTATTAGCAGGTTTTTCAAGGCTGTGAAATTTATTTGGGAAAAAAAGTGTTGCTCAGGCTAAAGAGAAGATTATCCAACAGGTTCTTGAATTCAGTGCTTTGTGGAACAAAGCGTTAAGTGGAAGTCTTCATTAATTTGGAAAACAAATTAAGACCAAACTTCACAGTCCTGTATGCAGGCTGAGCTTTGTCCAGGCTTCTACATCAGTCTCCTGTAATAAATCTCCCAAAGGTCTGGTGGACAAGAGAGGTCTTTTAGATTTTTTGCTACATGTTGTTTATCATAATTCCCCTTGGATTCTTCTAGAATAATGCATCCTTAAGCACAATAGCCACTAAATCAGCAAAATAGCAAACAGTTCTGTGCTGATGTTGCTGTTTTAAAGTTAGCTTGATCTTCTGTATTTCTTTTAATTCAAAAAGGGTTTATCCCGATTATTTTAGTATGGTAAATTTTCATTTGTTTCTTTCTTGCTTGCTCACTTTAAAATGTGAGATTTTAGTCAGATAGAGATACCTGTGAAATTAAGCATTTAGATGTGTTCTTTGGTTTCTTCCTGTGGCTGCGTATGCAAATCATACATTTGCATATGCAAATTCCCATTTAAACTTGGATTTAATATGATAATATTTGTCAGACTTTTTTTAATATTGTAGAAGAACAAAGACTATGCATCAACAGTGAAGCTTGCATCTTAGGTAATATATAATAGAGGGATAAACCAACCACAATCTCAGCTCGTATTTAATTTTCTAGGGAGTGGGGTGATTATTGTTTTTTTGATCTTCTATCTGCTGATGAGCTTTTTAGCTAGAGTTATGATTTTGAATTTGTTAATTTGCCTGGTAAGTGAGCTGTCCTCTTTGTCTTCTGAGTTTTAACAGACAACCTGATAGAGTCCCTGTGAGTGTTCCCTCAATACTTACTGACTTCTTTTGATCAGTGTACCTCTATTTATGTGTTGAAGTGTCATTTGCTTGATGTTGCTGATGCCTCAAGCTACTGCTACTGTATGTACGTGATAGAAAATAGTATCATGTGTATGGGGTGCCACAGAACGGGCTGTATAGAACAGGAATCAGGAGTTGTAGGAACTCACAGTCTACTCTCAGAATGTCAGTTTTGCATTCTGTTAAGAGATAAGCCCCAGGTCTTTGACAATAGCCCTGACAAATGCACCTGATTTAGACATTAATTTGGAATCTGAATGACTGCCTTCTGGGGATTCCTGATAGCTGTGCTTCATTTTGTCAGATAGCACCCATAAGGAAGGTGGCTGAATTTGGCAGAGCAGGGAGGCAAATTAAGTGTATCCTGCTCCAAAGGTCAGACCATGTGTATGAAAGCTTTCTTTTGCTGTGCTTACAAAACCTCAACATGTTGCCATTCCTCTGCTTGTGTCCAAGGTAGATGTGGCAAGTACAGCATTAGATCCTGGATAATCTATTTTGAGACTTCTTGGAGGAATGTATTGGTAGATGATGGATGCTGTCCATTATCTTCTCTTTCCTGTCCAGTGTTTGTCAGTCAGTAACAGGAAAGATCAATTTGGAGGCCAGTTGAACAAGTTTAGCCACTTGCTTTAGAAGTGCATGTAATCAAAGATGTGGAAGGAGCCCTGCATCCTTAATGTGGGATCTTCTGTACTGGCCTGGGCCTCTGGACTGTAGAAAACAAATGCCTGATTGAGACCAGTTTGCTGGGCAGTGGTTGAAAGGTTGTAGGGAGAAACATAAATGAGCAAAATGCACAACTAATAGCCCTTCCTGGAAAACTGATGAGCTCTGGTGAACACAGGGGCGCTTTGATTATCACACAGAAAGGACTGCTTCTGCATGTCCATGCGGGAGAGATGACAGCATGGTGTTCTCATAGTGGATCTTCCCCACGTGGCATTGAGATGATTAAGATCATGATCTGCAATACCCCACCTCACGTGCAAGGCGTGTACCTGTGATACCATTGGCAGGCTTTTGCTTTGTCAGGTTGGCGTGAAGGGGTATGAGGACAACGTATTAATACCATCAGCCATGAATTAAGTTTTTTGTTTATTGTGTGTACCATGACTAGAAAATTCAGGTACTCAGAACCTTCTCTTTCATCCAGAGTCTTTGTCTGTACTTTGTGTGACCAACTGCATAGAGGCTTGGAAGATTAACTTCTTAAGCTGAAAGTAATTTATGTGGAGATGGCACAAAGACTTGCAGAGTAGGAACCCTTTTTCTGGCTGAGATCTCTGAAAACAGGAGGAATAATCCTCTGAAATGGGATTGTGAAAATGAGTTCAGACATTTACAGTAAGTGTAATATATATTACGTATATAGTTATAATAGAACTAGCAGTTATACTCATTTGAGGTTTTCAAACCTCGGTTTCTTTTTGGAAGAAGTAAAAACTCCTGAGACTTCCTAGAAATGGAGAATTTATAGCTGTTAGCAAGTATGGAAGAAATCAAATTCTGTCACTGGCCAACTGCTACATCTAGGCTGAGAATTGCTGAACTTTAGTGTATACAGTAGCAGTAATAGTCAGCTGGGGAGCCCTCTGACAGCTCAGCATCCTAAATCTACTTGTAATGAGATATACAGTTCCAGTAAAGGTGTAGCAGGCTGCTCTTTCTGCCGGCTGAGTGCTGGAAAGTGCACTTGGGGGTGCTTTGCTGGGGGGTAGTGTTGTTTGGGTTGGAGTTTTTTGGGTGTCTTGTTTGGGGAGTGGTCCTGTTTGACAGCACCTTATGTGCATAATTTTTCTCCTAGTATATTTTGGGCAAACGGAGAAGAAGAACTATCAAATAGTTGTGTTACAACTGCTTTCTGTTTCATGTTCTAGTACGGTTATGCTAAGGAGTGGCGAGTATTACGTGCCAGTATTTGCAGTAGGAGAGCAGCACAGAGCACATGCTACCACCTAGCAGCTCTTGATAGGATTGAATCAGGAGACATGGATGGCATTTCAACTGCATCACTTTTGGAAATAAACCTGCCCTTGTGACTAGGAGAAATTACTGCTGCATGATACACATGGTTGTCTTTGTCTCAAGTGTATGCAGCTGCTGACACTTGATTTGCTGCTTGGGCATATGTTGTCAGGCGAGGGGGAGGGGACTTTTTCCCTTTGTGTTAACTGTTTTTTGAAATAATGAGGGAGTAATTTTGGACATCAAGTGAAAGAAAGAAAGAATTCTATTTTCCTCTCTCTGTGAGCCATGTCAGTCTAGTGATTTCTGGTCAAAAAGAAGCTTCAGTCGCCTTAAACTCTGAGTGCAGGAAAACACAAAAATAAAATCAACGGATCAGTCGTGGTAGTAAAATAAGCAAAATAATGAGTATAAAATTGCAGTGTGCCAGTATTACAGGGCCTGAGTAATGACTCTGAAGTGTGTTAGATGTTTTGTTCCCTAATCTTAAAGGAGATCTCTGCCTTTCCTAATACAGTGTTCATTTACTCTGTGGCATTTGTGGAGGTGTTTGATCTGTAAATACTTGCGTGTCCTGTTTTTCTTCTCTGTCTGGTGGGGTATGCCAGCAGCAGGAGACAGAAGCAGATGCAGCTTCATTCTCTTAGCTGGCTGTGTACTCCTGGTTCTTTGTTGAAAAGATTGAAGCTGTTGGAATAGCACTCTGCTCTGAGTCTTACTAGTACTGGTCTTAAAGACATGAAGTAACTTGTGAGTTGAAAAATGTCTCTTAAATAGAGTAAGCCTTCAAGGCAGAACCCTTTAGGCTTGCCCTGCTTTGAGTGGTGAGTTGGACAGGGTGATCTCTTGTGGTTCTTTCCCACCTGACTTCTGTGGGGATTCTGACGCTGAAGCCTGCCCCTGCTTTGTTTGCTTCAGACTCTCTTGCCTGTTGTATATTGCATCTCTGTGCTCTGCAGTAATTCTCATATGAGGATTTTTGCCTTTGTCCCAGTCCCCTTGTCACCTTCCAGAAACAAAGATTAGCTCTACCCCTTCAATTATAGGGAGGTGTAATTCCTGGGATTTTAATTGACTGATAAAAAACCTATATATGAGACTTACACAGGATACAAAGATTTTGCAGGGGTCAGGAGAGCACAGTGATGTAAGCTCAAGTGTGAGATTTTCTAACCTTCAGATTTTTTTAGTCTCTTAGAGGAGGAAGAAAACATGTTCTGATGGATAATTTCTTCTTGCTGCCTTTTATCTCAGTTCACAATATATAAGTAAATTATATGTTCCTTTGAGAGAAAGAATGGCACAGATGGGTTCAAGGATCTAAGTTTAGCCAAAAAGCTTGTTTTGTGTCTTGTTTCTTTTCTGGCGAGACCTGAAATTATAAGGTTTCTTACTAGTGCAGTAAAAAGAGTAGCCTTAATATTTATTTGAAAATTTTCTAGCAATATTTTCAATTGTAACCGATAAACTTAAAAAACAGAGGAGATGAAGTATGTGCAAGGGAAAGTGTGCTTTTTTTTCTGAGTATTAGCAAATTTCGCTGATAAGAGTTGCACTGGATTGAATTTGCCGACTGGTTGGCTCTTTCTGATTTGTCCATCCCAATTATTCCATAGTTTGTGCTAGTCAGAAATCTTTTTGACACAGAGTCTGCCTTAGTGAGGTTGCCAGTGTGAATAGGAACACACGTCTGTTTTGGTACCATTTAGTAACTGTGGGAATTGTGTTTTTGTCCTCTGAACTGAGACGGTACTTTGAAGACGGCGTAGGATGCAGCCATGTGAAACTGTTTTTATTTGCTGATAGGATGTTAGTGCCTTCTGGTTTGCACATCCGACTGGAGACTTCAGTAACAGTTACTTTCCTGTCTTTCAGGTATTGATAGCTGATGACTACTCAGATCCATTTGATGCCAAAAGTGAGTTCAACAGAATGGGAAAAGGAGAGAACACTGGATATATGGAACCATATGAAGCCCAGAGAATAATGGCTGGTAAGAAAAGACCAACTGCACATGGGAGCTCTAGTTGCATGGCAGTTCACATGTATATTATAGTTACTATGAAACAGAGATGTCCTTTGGCATGGAAAAATGTTTCTGAAGATGCTTAGGTAGGAAACAGTGAATTCTGTGGAAGCATTGCATTTGCCTGTACATGCCTTGATATCTAAAAATACTGCTCTGAACCTCACTTTGAAATATGAATGTTTTGTACTGCTATGCGATAAGATGAAAAAAATAAGAGCATTGGAGTTGGAGTGTGTCTTGCTCAGCTTTGCAGTGTCAAGGCTGTCATCCGTGTATATAGTAGGGATAGCCAAAAAATGGCATTGTGTTATTTCACTTAAAAACAGTTGATCAGTTTGCTTACAGACCTTTTTCCTCATTCAGATTCAAACTTGTTGGTCTTCCCTCTGTTGGAGGAGGGCTGCATAGCTACATTTTTCTGTAGGTTACTTCTTTCCTTCCTCGCTTCTCTGATAGGTTTTACCAGTAGTCAAAATGAGACGCTGTAGGATGTCTGTGAGCCTTTGACTGCTATTCTTGGTAGTGTTTTTCCTTTTCTGTCTTGTAAGGAGGTGGTTAATGGTGGCATTGGTGGCGTTGTAGGAGTTTGGACTGTTTGCACCCCTTTACTGGCATTATGCAACTCTGTTTTTCGTGTATTTTCCTTATTTGCATCAATATCCTAGTTGTTGGCTGTGCAGTCTGTAAAATGTTCTGAGGTATGGGGCCATATGTTTTTAATTTGTGATGATTTGTCCAGTCAACACACATCTTTGTGCAGATCGATTGTGCATTTCTTGGATTTGTACAGCAGGTTCTCTTTTTCTCATTTTGGGATAAAAGTCACTCTTGTGCCCAGTTAAGTTGATTTTATGCTTTCCTTTTCTATTGGCAGCTCCTGTTTTGGGCCCTCAGGAAAGATTAATCAGTGAGGGAAGATGAGGCTGTTGGATGCAAACATCCTTTTTTCATGCAAGTCTTCCTATTTTTCTTTCTTAAATAGCATTTCTGAAAAGAGACACAGGAAATAAACTTTTTTGGAAGTTTTCAGTACCTTATAGAAAGGCTGGGAGCTTTTCTGTCTCATTAGTGTAAATCTATTCATGTAAGTTGAGGAATTTCTCAGAAAAACAAATTAGTTCAAGTAATTTCTTGCTGTTTATACAGCAGTGATGAGCATTTCTAATTTAAACTATGAAATTTGCAGTGCATTGGTTGGTTTCTTCCTGTGTTCAGGGGGCTGGAGTCTGTTCACTCTCCTTTTCTGGATTAGCCATAACAAATGAGATGATTTAGTGGTCAATGGTGGATGGCTTAACTGCAGTAAGGGACAGTAGGTTTGTGAGCCCTTGCAATTACAAGACACCCTTTTGCCTAATTGGTACTTGGTGCAACTGATAAGCTGTTATATCTGCTCCATGTTATTATAAAGGAAACATGAGGAGCTCTCAAAGATGCTAAAGGCACTTTTGAAAATGGGGTTTAATTGATTATAATGACAGATCAAGTGTTCTGAATATGCATTTGACTGAGCCAGTAGAAGAAGATTGATATGCCTGTGAAGATGTTTAGTGTTTTGAGATCCGGGTATTTAGTTTCCAGTCATCTGTCTTAATGCAGATAGTGAAGGTCTCCCCATAAACCTCCATGATGTCAGGTTATGTTGATTATATTCAAGCAGGTGATTTTATGTGTGGGGTTTTATTATTGCTCTGATATTGCCTTTGCACTTTATTTGGTAAATGAAAATCCACAGACATCTTGTTGGAGAGTTTTTAAAGGTTTGGTTTATATTTGTCAAGTGAGTTCTATTATGTATCTGCTGCTTCTGAAGAAGACCTTTTGACTGCAGTTGGATTTGCCTCAAAATATTTACTGCTTTGTTTGTTATGTTTGTTAGTTTTGTTGTCTGATGAATAGAGGAACATCAGATGGCTGTCTGTTTAGCTTGACTAATCTGATTAAGTCCTTTTGATTGCATTTAACGTGGCTTAATCCCAGAGAGAGGGAATTTGCATACCCCAGCGGAATGCATGGTAGGAGAGACAGAAAATGAAACAGCTTTTTGTTAGTTATTCTATGTTTACTGGTGTACCCTAACTCTTGAACTCTGGAAACCCAGTGTAAGGCTAGTTGAAATATGAGCCTAAAACTTTAGTGCATGCTACATGCCCCTTGAGTTAGTAGAGGATTAGACAAAAGCAGGTGTCCATATGAAGTAAGACCCTATGATTTCAATATGAGAAGGTAAGCTTACATCTGAGTAGAAGTGCATGATGTCCAAAATAACTAATATTTTTATTCAGATCTTACTCTTTCTCCCATGGGCGTGCAGTTGTCATGCAATTTGTTCGGAGCTGGTGTTTAATTGAAAAGAACTGTCAGTCCTTGAAGCTGGTTTATTTCAATTAATTATTTGTCTATCTGTTTCCATGCTGTGTGTGGTTAGAACTGGGTTCAGTCAGGCTTGAAGCTTCTTCTGCTGATAGTGGCCTCCCAAAATACTGTCTTTCCAGTTTTGTGGTTGCAATGATTGAAAAAAATCTACTTTATGCCAAGGTTTGGAAAGGCTTCTTGAAGAAAGACTTGACCTGAGGCTAAGGTAGAGTACGTTGATAATGAATGCATGTTGATAAGAAGCTGTCATCTCTTGTCAGCCAAACACATCTGCTGACTGGTATTGATATTCATGAGTGTCTGTCCTGTCTTCAGGAAGTCCATGCCTAAGGTTCAGAGAGAATCCTTGAGAATCCAGTTCCTGAAGTGCTGTGTGGTGACAGTCTCAACTTTGCTGGGTGTGCACCCAAAGCCAAAAGAACAATGTTGCCTTTTCCACAGCCTGTTTGGAGATTTGATATCCCAGTGTAACTACACATGTATGAGGGAAGTTCTCTGTGATCTTCACGTTGGACATAAAGTATCCTGGACTATGCATGGGATGAGATTCTGGACTGCCTGCTGTTGTGCCTGCATTTATGACAGCAATAGAGATAACTAAGGTGCTGATTTCTGAGGATCCTTAGTAGTAGGTGGACCTTACTTTTCCTCTGGTGTTAGTGTGTAGCTGCTGCAATGACATGTGACCTGTCACAGAAACAAGCCTGTGCTGCCTTGCCTAGCCTGTAACCAAGCATCATTGCATGAATCAGGTGTAGGAGGTCCTTTATGCTTGAGAGAGAGTTCTTCAGAGTTCCAGTGGCTGGGGATGCTGCGTTTGAACAGAAGTGAGTGGCTGAGATACTGTCAGGTCAGAGTGCTGGTGACCGTAACATCCAGCCATCTCTGTCATCCATTCCTCTCAGGAAATGCTAGGGGGAGAGAAGTTAGATTCCACCTGCGTATTTAGTCCCGTCTGCCTGCACTAAATGTCGAATACTTGAGCGGGGCCTGTTTGTTTTCTGTGCTAATCTTTTACCTGAGAGGAGAAAAGGTGCTCTCAATTCATGGATATGGTTATGGTTGGGAAAATGTGTGCATTTTTTTCCCTTTAAAATTCCCTAAAAGTCATAAGACCCTGTTCTAGCCAGAGCCTTATGGGTATGCCTTTCCACTTTCTCCTGACAGCTGTACATATAAACAAAGCTCTTCAGGCATCTCTGCCTTTCAGCAGGAGTTAACACAAGTCCTCAAATTGCACGAAACAATTGCAATCAAATGCAAGATCAAGACTGTCTATACCACAGTCTACTGCATGCTGCACCATAGGGTGCATCTAGAACTTGCTTTTGGAGGAGGATCCAATATTGATCATCATTCAGATGGAGATATGTTGTCAGCTAAGTTGTTGCACAAAGAACTCTATCATTTAAAGATAAGATAAAGAATACTGGCTACAAGAATGAGTTAATAAGCTGCATCTATTCTCCTTCTTCCTGCTTAGATTTGAAGAGAGCCTGTTGCTTCCAGCTCATGAGCTCTTGAGTGTGATGTGCCTAGCATGACACATGCTGTAGTATAAAATTCAGCTTACTTGAACAACAGTAAAATTCAGGTAGTTTTAAGTCTTGAAATAATTTGGAACCACATTATCAAAAATGGCTGGATAAGGTGGAGGGCTGTTTGACAAGAGAGAAAGTAAAGAGTGTTATTGGAGGGGCATGCCTGCCTTGAGAAATGTCTCTTGGCAAAATCACTTCTGTTTTTTCCAGATCAGGAGTTGTGTTTTCTGTTCTCTAGAATGATTAGGGAAGGGGAGTTAGTGCAGGCTAAGCCCTTGAGTTAGGACAGTGGTTTGTCCCATGGTTGTGTTCAGCTTGTGGTGCATCAGTGTCTTGATTTCTTAGAGGTCTAGAAATGCCTCAGGTCTGTGCCCTGGCAGTTTTGATGTACACCATGTTTTTCCTTTGCTTTTATAGGTATAACATAGGACGTGCCAGAGACATGTGCCCCTTCATGGGGTCCTGACCACTAGCTCATGCATCTGCCTCAAGGATGTGGTAACAGGGAGAAAACTCTCTTGTGTTTTAGAATTCTGCAGACTTAAACGGGCAGCATTTCTGAACAGAGTTACTTTCCTGAGATGTAGCATACCATGTGGTATTCCTCATGAAGCAAATGCTATTTGTGAACAGCCTTAAAAAGGCTGTCATAGCACTATTGATAAAATATGCATTGTGCCTCTGTTCTGATCAGGATGACTTTAGAGGTTACTCAGGGCAAAAAATATCTCCTTTTGTGCAGCCAAAGTAGGTGTTTGAGGACGAAGGAGTGCAATTTTGTTATTTATGCATTTCTCATAAGAGTCTAGTCACAAATTTGGCCTGGGGAACTGGGCATGTTAGATCTTGCAGGTGGGATGTGCTAACCCATGAGATCAGGGAAAGTGATCAGTGTGCATTTGGTCACTCCCAAATCAACACAGAAGCATGCTGCCACTACTCCTTGAAGACTGGATAATCGAAGTAAGTCACAAAAGCGCTTCAGGCCATAAATGAAAAGCTGAATTCAAGTTTTGCAGACTGAATAGATGAGCTCGTGTACATGCTCCAGGGCTATGTGAGTGATATGGAAGAAGGATGTGTATTGGACCTGAAAAGCTGGAATCTATTTCTAGGGATGCTCTAGAGCATTAGGATCATGGTGCAGAGATACCTATTTACCTGTTTGTGTTGTTCTATGCGTTCATCAACCTGAGCAATAACATATCTGCACTATCAGCAAAAGTAAGCATAGACTAAGGGAAGAGGGTGATGAGGAAGAGCAGGATTTTCACCTAGAGGGGCCTTAATAAATGTGAAAGTCTGTCAACATGAGCTTTTTAAAAATTAAACAAGAGGATATTAGAGAGAATTCCAAAAGAAAAATCACAGCTTTTTTCATAGGCTCACAACATTAGCATCCTCTTCCTTTCATCTTTTTCTATGTATTTATCATCCTGTCTCCATATGCATCATTCTGGCTGTGCAGTAGAATAGCAGTGAGCAAGTCTAACTAGCTCACACTTAGAGGTTTTGTGCTTGGCCTTCTTCCCCACGATTGAGGAAAGCTGAGACTCCTCTCTAGGTGCAGACAGTGCTAGAAGAGTAAATACTTCCCTGCGGTTCACTGCTTATTTCTAGGGATTCAGGTAAGAGTCCGTGGCTGCATCGCAGTGGAATCTCTGATGCATGACAGGCAGCCTAGCAAAAGCAGTGCACCTGCCTTAACTGGGAGCTCCCCGTGGACATGCTGGAAGAAGCATCTCAGCCTTCATGCAGGCTATCACAGAAATGCTGGGAGTATGGAGAAAACAGCATTCCCATGAACCTGCACCTACTTCAAAAGGTCTTGGGTGTCAGTTTCCCTTGTAACTAGGAAGGCTGTTTTTTGTTCAGACATGTAACTTCATCTGAATAGTCACTACAGCACATCAATGGTGAGTCAGGTCTTGTAAACTTCTTTAGCAGGTGGCCTCTGGCATGTTGGTGGTTGGCACAGAGTTTACAACTGCAAATAATATAAAAAGAGCAATGATAACTACTTTGATAAAGGCTTTGATGAGGATGCCTAGATTAGCACATACAGCATGGGAAGTTTAGGAAGAATATTTCTGGCCTATTGGAAATCACTGAGACTAGCAAACTAACCTGATCTTTAAGCACTGTTGTGGGTCTGTTTAAGATTTGCTCTCTGTTTGTGTTTGGATATGGCAGACAGCTGCAGTCAACACAGAAGAGGCAATGCGTTTGCCCACTAAGCTCAACAGCTGGCGTAGTTTTCAAAAAACTTTAAGCTCATTTTCTTGTTCCTACATTTATGTGTTGCAATTCTAATGAGCTTTGACGATCTAATACTAGGCTAGTCATGACTAGAAATCAGCCCAAAAGGAGAATTGATCCACTGTCAATCTACCTCATGGGATCCTCACTGTGGATTCCTCACTGGCACTATGTTTATGCTCCTGTTGCTGGACAGTGTGAATATGACTACATGCCGGTCATTCTAGTAGAATAAGTTTTAAGGTTTTTTTTCTTTAAAAATAGTGGAAAAGGGCAAGGTAACTCTTCACTTTTGAAATTTGATGTGTGTGTGCTCTCATCTCAACATTTGCAATGCGGTCAGCCACTGAGTAAGATTTGAAGAAGTTCAATAGTAGAGAGAAGTAAGCTTGTGACTGGTAAGATGGTTTATTTACATTTTGGGGGTTTCCTATAGGCCTGCACTGGAAATCTTGGGGAGCTCTTCCTAGAACTGATGAAGAAGGGATGTCTAATGTGTTCTGAGCATACCCATCATTTGGAGCATAGTGCTAGTGTTACTGTCACCTGCTGCTATCCTGTAGTGCAGAATTCTCTGCAGCCCGTGAGAAGTGAGAACATATGCTCTGAACAGCTGTGCTCCTCCTTTAAAGTATGCTAGGTCTAATGTTAATTAGAAACCTCCTGGGCTTCACATCTATTTCAAGTTGTTTCATTAGGAATTTGGACAGAGATTCCATTCAGCAGTGATTTAAAGGAAAGAAGTTGTCTAGGAACAATTATAGAAGAGAACTTCTTCCTTGGCATTAGGTCTAACATGCATGAATTGAGACATGGCTGAAATAGTGCTGGATCTGCACTATTAGTCCTTACCTTCTCTGAGCAAAGCAACAGATCTCACATGTGCTGTGAAGCCCCATCTATTTAGAACCACATCCAGTTGCCACAATGAACAGTAATTCTCTTCCTGTCTCCGTGGAGCTCTCCATACCCCATCAGTGAGAAGATAAGGCCAGAAAGGATAGAGCCTAGTTTCCCATGTTGGGAGAGACTGTGATGTGTCATCGTTGCTATAACTGCATGCATAACTGGGCTGGAAACAGCTGTGCATAAAGTTAATAAAATTTCTCTATGTTTATATGTGTCTCCTCCCCTAGAAAGACTTAAGGCGTTTTCTCTAATGTTTAATAGTATATGTTTTATTTAATATTGATTTTGTTTGTGGGGTTTTTTTTCGCCTGTTTCAACACCTTCATCTTGCTCTTATGATTTGATATAGTTTGGAAATGGACTAAATGTGAAACTTGAATCACAAGCCTGAATATAAATTGAGTTTTTCACAGTTTCTTGACATTTCTTCTCATTAACACAAAGTTTACGCCCAAAATAATGGAAACAAGATGTCCAGAACTTTGGAAAGGTAAATCAGCATTGTAGCAGACTAGTTGAGGGTGCATGTTGAAGGACTGTTAACTTTGTTCAGTCAATTTACTTGCTCACTGTCTGGTGAATCTGGCCTATGTTCTTCTGTAAAAAGAAAAGTGAAGGAATGGATGGTTGGGAAAGATAAATCATTGGTCTCAAAATGCTGTTTAATCCTTGCCTGCAGTCTGGAAGACTCGTGTTGACGTAGAAGCAGTAGTTTCAAGCCACTTTTGATCAAGAGGGGTAGTTTGACAAAACCTATCTGCTTTCCTAATACAAAGAACATGTGTAATGTATGCAAGCGCCTATTCCTTGGTGCCTGCGTGTGCTTTGCATGCAGTATTGCCTTTGGCACAGGGAGTTACGTTTATGTTTCTTAATATGCTGCTTTGATTCTGTGTCTGTTTTCACCTGCCAGTTACCACACGTCTTCCCTGTACTCTATACCCCTCACCCTCAGATAATTTTCAAGTTTTTGGGCTGCTTTTCTTAAGAACAGTGGTCCTTTTAATATTGGATGTGAATTGCCTGTCCTTTCAAGACAATGATGCTTCTGGCACCAGTTGGAGAAGCACTGAGGTCTGTGCAGGCCAAGGGGATTTGTAATTTTAGAGCTCCAGCAGCTGTCTCTTGAGAAATATGAAAAAGAGAACTGTGACCCTAGAGTGAGAATAATTCAGTGAAGTGTTCAGTGGAATATTGGTATTTTTTTGGCTACAAAGGTGAAAGAGCTACTTGTGTTCTCATTTCTTGTCACGCTTCTCTGTTCAAGGTCCTTTTAATCTCCCTCCCATCTCACTTGCACCCTCCTTCCCACAAGCCATACCCCGTAGTATCAAGTATGTTGAATTTGGAGATGACTCACTTCTCTGGGATAGAAAAGATAAATTTCAGCCTGCTACAGAGGATTCCCTTAGATGGAACATGCCTTAGCATGAAGGTATCCAGCAGCTAAGGGATCCTCTGCCTGCCCTGTAAAGATTTGTGTGAGTTGTGTAAACTCTTAAACTGAATAAAGTAAATTAAAAATGAAACTGTTTCGCATTTTCCCTTGGAAGCAGAGCTCTGTAGACTGTGATTCCATCTGATTTAATCAGTGTTCCATCTGTCCTTTTCCTGCCTGGAAATGCTTAGAGGCAGTGAACATAAACTGAAATAAGAGGTTCATTGATATAGTGAAAAAAAATCTCACTATGAGGACAGTCAAATTGTGGAGGAGGTTGCCTAGTGAGATTGTGTAGTCTCTATCTTCGGAATTTTTCAAGACTGGACTGAGGAACCAGAACGCAAGTAACATTTTCTGTTAGCTGTAATAGCTAAAATCTGCTTTGAGTAGGACATTGAATAAGATTACTTTCTTGTTTAATGAGATCTTGTTTAACCTAGCTTATCCTGTGATCCTGGAACTAATTTGTGAAAATGAGAAATGGCTGTGATAGTCAGCATATCCCAGACTAGCTTGCTGGAATCCATGTTTGTTTAGTCTCAGTCCATTTCCAGCTTTGCCACCATCACGGTATGTTCCCAATACTGGGCCTTTCAAACTTCATCACTGGAAAGACCAGACAGGTGACTGTGAGGCATAAAGAAGCAGTCTGCTGAAATGTAGCTTGAGCAGGGGCTAATCCATAAATATTCCAGTTTTGTGGAGGTAACCCTAGATGTGCAGAATCCGTACTGAAAGCATGCTATTGCAGCAAGGGAGTATGATTCCTGACAGCTGTTCGCTATCTCTTCTTGGGAGGAGGGAGAAAAGGCTGAACAGATGGGCTTTCAGACTAGTCTCAGCCTGTATGTGCCCTTCTGGACTCTCTTGGCAGGAATTCTGGGTGCTTTCCAGGTGGAAATATGATGGAAGTATAGGTGACTGATACCATTGTGGCCTGCCACAGCAAAGAAAGGGAGCACTGTAAACTCATTTTCGGGTCTGACTGAAAGAGGAGTGTTATTTTGTTGGGCAGGGGGACATCAGGGGTACATCTTACCAACTTATAAGTTCAACCCTCAGTCTTCTCAAACTGGTTCTGCTTCTATTGTCTTCTACAACATTGCTCAAAAACAGAATGCGGAGAATTTGTTACGTGAAGAGTCAGCAGTGTGTGGGAGTTGTAGACTGTTGCTGATGAGTTTTACAGGGATTTGTTAAATGAAACTGGAATAGTGATACTAAAAGAAAAAATGAAACTTGCACTTGGGACAAAAAGTGGTACAAAAGTCCCTTGACACACTTGTATGCGTCTTCAGAATTATGCTTTGTTTTCCTTTTCTCTTTCCTCTTATTCTTTTGCAAAGAGGCTGTTAGTCAAAGGAAATGTGAAAATGTTTAAGAGCAGCATTTTAATGAGGCAGTTCAGGATTACTGTCCTGGGAATAGATATTCCTAGCCTAACCTGGATTTATTGTTTTTTAAAGACAACTAGTAGACATTACACGTGCTGAAGTTAGAATGAATTTCTACCTTTTTCCCGGCTAGCTGTGCTCAAGTTAAAGGTCCTGCTTGGGGGTCCTTACCTTTTTTTTCCTAAACTAGTGAGGATTTTTTCTCAGAACTTTCTCAATCATTCTTTCATATTTTATTATTTCTTACTGAAATCACTTTCGGTTTTTTATTTGCACTGTACAGCAGATTTAATTAAGCTCAAACAAGCTGGTATGGGAAGTATTAAGCATGTGGTAAACAGAGTAGTTCTTTGAAGGAACAAGATTCCCTTTCAGCTGTGCTATTTTGTCATATTTGTTGTGCTTACCTTGAATAAATGAATAAAATTTTTGCCTGCTGGTTTTGCATTCATACTCTGAAAGTTCCTAGTGGCAAGATATGAGTAAATGAAGTCTCTTTCTCACATCAGCTGTAATGTAGTAGCTACAGTTTCACCTGTGCCATTTTCAGTTTTGTAACCTAAACCAAATGAGTGTTTTCTTAACTCTTAAAAGTAAATGAGAGTTGAAAATTCAGCCAGTTAGTTCTTTATCTACTTTTGCCACAGACACTGAACATCTTGTCACATCAGTTTACCAGCATTTTAATGTGGCTTTGCAGCAGGGTCATAAAATGAACTTAAAACTTTGGTGTGAAGTGCTGAGAAACACAGCTTTTATGCTCTGTGCATTTTATGTAGGCTGGCAAGAACATATAGCTACTCTCCTTCTCTGATTTATGGCTATAAAGAACTCTGCTTGAAAGTGCTCTTTTGGAGGAACTCAAGCATCTGTGCAAACTCAGTTGTTCATTACCATTCTGGCTGCTAAATTTATTAAAGGCAATTGTCTGCAGGAGCAGCCTTCTCCCTCTGGCTGGGGTCAGGTAAGCCTCATCTGGTTTTGGTGTGTGTTGGCGTGCTGATACGTGCGTTAATTTCTGTTATCCCTACTCAAGTAAAGACTTGGGAAGCCTTCAGTATGTCTCTGCTTGCTGATGGACTGTATTGTGCTACTGTGACTGAATTTTTTGAATAATATCAGTGAGTGCAAACAGAAGATGGAAATACTCAGTCTTCATCTGGGCTTGAACAAGGTTGTGCTTAGTTTCATGTGTTGGTGGCTTGAAGTGGGAGAGTCCACATACATCATCTTGTTTTTATGAAGTAGGATGTAGGCATGCAAAACTGATTGCTCTTGCAGGTCAGACTAACAATTAAGAGCAACCTGGGCAAACCTGGGGAAAAGGAGATCTACCTGAAGGAACTCTGGCTTGCTTTCAGTCCTGCATTACTTTTCTGTGGAGTGGATGATCTGAAAATCTGTGTAATGAAGCAGTGGCATTCGTGCTATTCTGCCTCCTGTCTTTTGTACAGTCTATCAGTCTATCTATGTAGCAGTTGCACTTGCCTGGGATGGGCTGTAAGGTAGAAACGCGTGATGGCATAGCTGAGCCCCCATAAACTTTTTCTAAGCAAGTCCTGCAGCTGCATTTATGGCTCTAATTCGGCCTGAGATTGTCTAGAAAGTGTCAGTTGAAATAGAAAGGGAAGAGGAAGACAAAGTTAAAAAAAAAAAGGTGATGTCTTTCATATATACCCTTGATTTTGTATGATTTTTTGCTGAGTAGCACATACTAGTGCCCTTTCCTTTGGCTGCGAGATGCACAGTCACTGAGAAAACTTGGCATCATAGTAGAATATAGAGCATATCAACAGACAGCCTCCCTTAACCATTTTTAAAGGATCTCTAAAAACAAACAAAAGACACAGCAAAAAATTCCGCCTTCCACAATTGTCTCCCTGAGTGTGGTTTTGTGCATTGTAAACATTTGCATGCACACTGGTTAGTGGTTTGGAGATGCATATTGGAAAATAAGAGTGTAACTAGGAAAATTACCAGAAAGTGTTGGCTTGGTTCTATGCATCTAGATGATGACTGCAATGAATTTTTATAACATGACATTTTCTGACTTGACGTAAGTGGAAAGTGCCGAATATTGCTCTTCAGGATGTGTGATAATTCCTTTGCAAGTGAAAAAAAGTACTGATTTATGGTGTTTGTGCATGGCTATCATTTGCTGTCTTACAGCACCTGTTCTTAATGATACTATGCTGAATGCTAACAAGATTTATTTGCTGTTGTTACATATCTGTGTAAACACAAATGCTCTTGAGTGATGATGTGATAGACTGTACAGTTCAGAGCATTTTAACAGTAGCTGCATACATTCAAACACTACTTCATGTTCTGTACTGTTATATAAGTCTTGTCCAAGGGGAAAAAACAAATTGGTGTAACTAACAGATGATGCTGCAAGTGGGCTTTCAAGTAAGAATTGGCATCTAGTCAGGGTTTACCTGAGTAGTACAATAACTGCAGACAAATCTGCAAACATGTGCAAGGTACTGAATATTAGCAGCTGCACAGCTCAGTGTAGAATGTTTGAAATCCTACAAATGCTAGACACAAGTTTCTCCTTCTGTCAATCTCTTGTTAACCTACCTGACTCAACGAGTAAAGTTATGATAGGCCAAAGACAATGAGTTGAAACATTTTCCACGTAACTTCAGTGTTCATATCCCTGTCACTTTTTCTGTGCTGTCAGCTGTCGTTTACTGCATGCAGGGCCTTGGATTGTGATCAGTAAAATCTATGGCTGCATGTAATGACAGCTAAGCTTTTTTCATCTAATCATGTGAAGGTAGAATTCTAAATTAAACCATTTTTTCTCCAGGGCTGAACAGCAAATGTATACCATTTTTTAATGTCCACGTTCATGATCCTTGCTGGATGCGTGCACAGGACTTTGCTGGACTTTTAAGTTTACATTAGAGTTTAACATTTGGAGTTATATCTGAAGGCTTCTACGTCCCAGAGGTGGTGATTCATCTTCATTAGGTGCTTAGGTGCTGATCAGAGTCCCTATATTGTGTCAGTAACTCGACTCAAGTGACAGAACAGAAGGAAAGTGTGCAAAAGTGGGCAAAATTGCAAATAACCACTGTGGCTGCTCTCTGTTCCTTGCAACTTGCCAGTTGCAAAATTGCAAGTTAACACTGTGGCAAATAATCACAGTGGCTCTTCCTTGCAGTGAACAGGAAAAAAACCAGATGGTTTAGCATGGAGATGCTGTGTGGCTTTTAAGTCCTGCCAAAGGAGGAAACAGTGCTGATAGTGCCTGCTCTTCCTGGAATGCTGAGCGGGGAAAGAGGAGGGAAAGAGTTCTTGTAAATGCATCAGGTACTGCTTCCAAAATTTTGACTTATGTTTGTTTTCTTAGCATTTTTCTTTAAAAAATTACTAACAAAGATAAAATAATGGATATTAGTCATCAGGGGAGTTTTAGGCTTTCTTTTTAGCTGGCAGTTGAGGTTTTTGTTTGGGTTTTTTGGTTGGTTGATTTGGGGTTTTTTTTAATCATAGTGACACAATCATTCACAGGCTGGAGGAAAACAATGTACAATTCACATTACTGTGTTCCTTTTAACCATGTAGCCACCAAGTCTACAGAATAAATCTATTCTAGGAATTTTTAAGCAACGGTTCTTCTCCCTACCTTGTACTCTCCATGGCAAGTGCTGGCAGGTGGCTAAAAGAAGACAACATGTCTTATCTCCCTGAGAATACATCTCATCTGACTTTGTTAAATCTGTTAAATCAGATATGGCATTTCTTCTGGCTACATAAGTCTACTTCCTCACTCTGCCATGGAAGTTGTACCTGTAGGCAACTTCTTCCCCACTATTTGTATCACAGGACATAGTGGGGAGGAAGTCTGGAGGGAGGCCTCTATCCACTTACCCTTCTTTTTTCCATGCCCCCCCCATATCCCTAGTAAGGCCGTGTTCCATGTCAGTTAGATGCAGAAAACTCCCTTCTGCATAATTCTCATTGAATTTAAACCTCCAGCTATCAGGAAACGGTTGCATATTTTGTCATGGTCCTGTGAACTCACTTTTGCTCACATCTAGTTATTTCTTGAAATATCATCCTGAGTATATAAATATATGTATATATTTATGCTCACTAAAAATCATTTTGATTGGTGCTTATCTCGTTTGATTCTTTTGAATGAGCTTTCAGCAAGCAGAGACTTACAGGCAGACATGATGCAATAAAATGTCTTCCTTCTGTGCAAGTGTTGAAGGGCATTTAAATTATGAATGGGTTCTTCTTCCACTCCTTTCCTCTCTCAAGGTGATACTCCTGTGAAGGTGAGATAGTGTGTTTCTGAAGAGCACTGGCATCAGGAGCATTAGTAGCAAGACTGATCCAGCTGCATGAAACAGTCATACTTGCTACAAACTTCTCTATCGTGACACGAGAGAGTTTTATCTTGTTTAAGATGGGTGTAACTTTGGTGTTAGAATGGCTTTCAAGCAGAGTTGATGCTGCTTGTGTTAATCTTAAAGCAAATCTTTTGAGACACTCTAGTTTGTGTAATGGGCTGATGAGGACCATTCTACTAACTGGTGTACATGAAAATCCCAGCATAGCACTCTGTTTTCCCTGAGGGCTTCTGTTCCCTCTTACCACAAGGAATGAATGCTCTTTCACACATCTTAGAAGTTTTGGAGTATGGAATGAGGATCTCAAATTTTCCGTTCTGAAAAGACAACCCATTGTTGCCACTTGAATTGCTTCATTTAGGCTATGGAACAATACTCCTAGAATCCCAAAGGTCAGTATTCCTTTTCAAAGAGGTCAAGAAAACCTACAATCAAACCATGAATAGGGCACTATGGTGTAACTGGCTGTAGAAGTATCTGGAGTTGGCTCTTGGTCAAGCAGCAATAAATGTACAGCCTTGTGGAGTTTTTTTATTCTTTGTCCCCTGTCTAAATGAAAAGGTCATTCCTACTCCTGTGTCTTACTGAGAAATGTATACGGAGTAAGTAGGTAAGCAGCATCAAAGCACCTACAAAGAGGTAAATTCTACAGAAATTAAGAATTTTAAGCTGGCAGTTAAAAGTGTTTAATCACTGCTTATTTAACAGAGACAGGGAAGGCTTTGTAGAATAAACTTCTGCCTCCAGGGAACTGAAGAAATGTAATTTTTTATTTCTTTGTCTCTGTCGTAAGAGAAACACATTTCCAAGGACAATTCTCATGTCCTTTTGAAGCAGTACTACTATTCTTCCAGGCCATCAGGATTTAGGTTTTCTTCCCATGTGTTTTGTTTTTTTAATCAGCCTCCTTCAACTCCACCAACACCCACCCCTCCTCTTCCTCAGCCCTCCCCACCCGCAAGGACAAACGTGTGCTTCCTGGCTTCTTGGGCAGGGTGTGGGTGCTTGTTTTGATTGGGTACATACCTTCTGTGGAAAATATTAATGGGGTTTGTTGCTCTTTTATTGATACTTATCATAAACGGTCTTCTCCCTGTCTGCCCCTGCTCTGACTGGCCTAGCAACTTTTCTTTATCACGACTGTTGGAATGTAAAGTTACTTTGAATGCTTCTTCCTGGGGTAATGAGTCATACTTGGACTTCAGTAGTATTTCCGGCGTTTTGCAGGCAATTTCAAGACATTGCTTTTCACATCATGAGGTTATGCCAAGCCCTCACGTTGAGGCAGGGGAGCAAATGTCTGTTCATTCCTGGAAAGTGGCTCACTTCTGAGTCACTTGGCTTCTGTTCAGAAGAAAAGATGAGGGAAGGAAGATCTTCTCATATCCAGCTTTTCCTGCAGCAAAATCTGGAATAATTACCATTGGGTGGCAGTTGCTGCAGTCTCAAAGCAAAACAGCCCTCCCTGCCTTTGGAATATAATTGGTGTTCCCTTGTGTCCCAGTAGTTGGAGGCATCCAGCTGGATCTGAAGCAGAGTAGAAAGCAGTTTGATTTCTGGTGACCTGAGGCGAAATTTGAGCAGAGATAAAATTTAGCTTCTCTAGTGAATAGACGTTGCACTAATACAATGAGAATTCTGCACCATGAGTCCTAAAATGTTTCCAGATCATCTTACCAAAATGGTTGTGAAAAGAAACATTACCGGTGATCTTGGGTTACATGAGCAGTTGGCTAAGTGTTTTGACCTGTGTATCTGGAAATTAATTCAATGGATTTAATGTTTGTGTCAGGCTGATCTTTGCATTAATACCTGTCTTATGCCTCTGGCAAACTGGCAGGTGGCTGGTTGGTGTGTTGCCTACCCATACACCTGGAGCAAACAGCTCACTGCCCTTCAATGTGATTACTTGTCAGTTCAGTGATTTTCCTTTAGAAGCCTCAAGAGCAAAACGTGTAAAGGAGAGGTTTGGACCATTTCAGAAAACCCTGTTCCTTGATAGCAAGGACTCCTGTGGATGAAAGTCGTTTTTCTGTGATCACATCTAGCTCTGATGTGATCTTCACTTGCTAGAGATTGCCAGGCTGTCAGAATAATGTTGGGGGATATGCATCAGATATTCATCAGTGTGTCCTGCTGTGAACCTGAGCATTTTCAAGTCTCTTTCTGCTCCCACTGATAACTTCTGGTTTTCGATGACAGGTGAGAACACAAGAAATGCAAGTGGTTGTTGTCCACAAATAGGCCCTGTTCTTGAGTTATGTCCTGAGGTACCTTTTTTTTTTTTTAATGTGGTATTCTAGTTTTCCCAGGCTTATCCGTAGAAAGCCAGTGTACTTACAGTAAGTCCTCCAAACATTTTATGGACTTCTCTTTTAGGGTTTTTGGATATAAAATGTTTGAATTCACATTCCAGAAGTTCTGCTGTTCATAATTCTGCTCTGACTGTCCTAGTTGAAGACGGGTTAGCCTGTTCTCTCATTGCTGAAGCACTCCCGCTCCCTGTGGAGAATTTTGTGTATACAGATGGATGCAAGGTGCAAGAAGTGGACTCTATCAGGGGATTATTGTTTGCTTGCTTGCTTTTATTAAATACCCATATCTTTCTGATGATAAATGTTTGGTCTGTTTGCGTGCCTTGAAAACTTGGGTGAGTTCTAGATAAAATTGCTTCAATGCTAAGATCCCTGTCCCTGGAATTATCTGGTAGATTTGAGTGTACTCAGTGCTCACTGAGAATACCATCACAGTGGTATTCACTGTAGGTTGGTTATAGTTTTGTGTGCAGTTAGTGGCAATGTGCTTTTCTTATTTGGTTAGTGGGAAAACTAAATCCAGGTCAGTAGGATCGAAGCTGTTTAAATGCTGACTCCTGGGATGAGAGCGGAAGAGACCTGTAGTCTTTGAGTCCAGAGGTAGGAAGACAAATTCTTAAAGCTGACAGCTTGACAGCTGTACTCTTCACAATCTTACTCCAGCATACTGTTTACATGTTTATGTGTGTTAAACAAGTGAATGAAAAAAGTCTACAGGGCTTCCTTCAAATAGCTAAACAAAGTTAAATGCATACAAAAAATGACCTTGTAAATCATTATACTTATGTTAAAGGGTTTCTATCAAGAGCTACTTGTTGGGGTTAGGAGTACTTCCTAGTATTTTGTCCTGTGCTTTAGGAAATAGAGTGAAACTTTTATTCAGCAGTGTAGCTAGATAAACTCTTGGGCTCTGTACTGTTGAATAGAGATGAATGCAGCTAAATGTACCCTTTAAAATCCCATCAGTAGAATTCTGTTATCTGTCCTGAGTATTACTCCTAGGCTTGACAGGTACAAAGGTTGTTGATAATCCTTGTACTTTGCTTAAAAGTCAATTTCACTGCTCGCTTTTCAAAAGTTGAGCTTGCATCTCAATCCTGTTTCCAGCACGTTACCTTAATAGTCATATTTGTCTCATTAGTTTAGGACTTTTGGTTAGAGAAAGCAGCTGAGGAACTGGTAGGACTGTCATTTTTGAATCTGCACCAGCCTTGAAAGCTGTAGCTGTGATGGAGATGGGTCTGGTTTATCACTTTTGCACATGATATGTGTGGGCATGTATACTTTGAAATCTGACATGCTGGCAAGTCAAAACAGCTTTTTTGTGCTCTTGATTAATCTATAAGTTAATGTGACTGTATCCAGTTGTATATCGTTTTCCCTGTTTTTCAGTGGGACGTGCATAAATTACTGTTTGCTGTCAGACGGATAAAGAAGCACAAGTGTGCACATTTAACACAGTTGTGTTACCACCAATGCTGTTATTTGTTGCATGTAATATGTTTAAAAGGTTTCCCAATAGAATACTAGAGGTTGAAAAAATTAGGGAATTGGTATGACTTAGTGCTTTTGTCTCATGCAGATTGAGACTCTTCCTGCATACTGGATGTAGACAAGCTAGATGTGCTCCTGTCTTTGCTTCCCAACCTCCCCAGAGAGTCTTGCTCTCGTTGTTTTTCACCAGGCAGGAGAACAAAAACACTTGCAAGTGCTTAGCTTCAGGGAATCTTTGTCTATCAGACATTGCTTGCACAACTGTGGCAGGAAGGCTCCTGCATTGCTTGTCTAGTGTTTCATCAAAAGAAATGTTGCAAAGGGGCTGTAAAATGGCCTTGAGTCTATTACTGCCTGGTGACACTTACAGGTGATTTAGGAAAATGGGCTTTTGTGTTATCAGAACCTTTTCCAATAGTACAGCTCCATTGTTTGACCTCTTGTTACTGCATGCTTTAGTATGAGATGAAGGAAATATCTATTGGCATCTGACCATTATAGAATGATCTGGTTGTTTTGTTGTCTGTTGCACCATTTTGGAAGGCAAGCTGTGAAAGCTCACCGTTTGCATTCTGTGAGCAAGTAGTAAAGTGTTCAACATTTGCTTTTGTTGGCTTCATAGCTGTTCTGTGTCTATGATGATATATCCCCTGATTCTCTCCAAACTCGTTTCAGGAATACAGTGCATCTCTATGTGTAATGCTGTTGTATTATTTAGGGCTATTAAGGTGTTTAGTGTGGCTGATGGAAAGATTACCTGCTTGTCCTGTGGAGCTCTGTCTGTTCTGTATGTGAGAATCAGAATTCTTCACCAAATGGGAAGAACAGTGTCAAGCTGTGTCTTGTATATCTCATAGTCTTGACTCAGTTTCTGTACCTGTACTGGTCAGGTTCTTGATTTTACACAGGAGCCCAAGCTTCTGGAGCCTGACTGTTATAACTGCTAATCTATGAGAATAAGATTTGTGGGCATCTTCCAGATTGCTAGCAAAATTAGTGCTTTCTAAACTTTGGTTATTTCTACTTCTATTACCTATTAACTTAATACACATAATTGTATAAAAATGTACTTTTTATCAGCAGAAAGAATTCAAATTATATAACTTTTTAAAAAAAGTTATATTAACACAGTTTTGGACTTTGTAGTTATTCCAGTGACCGTTTTAGCTGTCACTATTAGAGGCTGTATAACTAGCATGAGAAATACTTCATCACAAATGTTCTGTTGTCTTCTATTACTTGAAACTTGCTTATCAAGTTTGCACTTAGCTATCAGTGTGTGTAATGTTAATACTGCTTATAGTACATACTCAGCTCTGCTGTCGCTTATTGAAATGAACCTTTTCTGATTTAACTTGTAGTAAAATTATTTTTATTTACAAGTACTCTTAAAGATGAACTTCCAAGCATATTTGTAGGAAGCTTTATAAAAGAGGTTGTAAACGTGTGTATAAGTGTATGTACACACACACGTTTTTATATATCACAGAATATGCTGAGTTGGAAGGATCCACAAGGAACATTAAGTCCAACTCCTGGCCCTGCATTTCACTCCCTGTAGGTTTTAGCTTTTCCTAGATAAATTTTTCTGCTTTAGGATCAAATATTGGTAATTTTTCTAATTACGGTCGCTGGACATGAACCATCTCCTATTTACTGGTAAACTTTCCAGTGTGGTCTGATGCTTTGGTCCTCTGGGTAAAGGAAGAACGTCAATCAAGAGTTGTTGTATTGAAATATACTCACACACAAGGAGCCAAAAGCATTGCTGCATTTGGCACACAGATTTGTGTTTGGCACTTAAAACTGATTTGGTAGGATCATGACTTCTGTTCCTCAGAAATGCACTCTTCCTGGTGTAGCATTGACTGACTTAATCGTACTGAAAGACAAACAGATACATACCACATTTTTAACTTCAGAAGAAATAAAGTGTTTATCCTTTTGATCCAGGAGTATTCAAGAGAGCTGTGTGTTCTTTCTAACAGTTTTTTCTTAAAACAGCATTTTTTTCTCAAGCAAAATACTTTTCAAAAAATAGCTGAAGTATGAAGACTGTGTTTTAACTGAAAAGGTTTAAAGCACTTTTTTCAAATAAACTGTCCAATTTGTAGATTTTCCTTGTGTTTGAAGCTGGTAATGTGGCTATTCATAACTAGAAATTGACAGAATCTATCTTGCTTATATTTACATCATCATCAATGTTGGTGTATGTTTCTTCAAATTTAGTGTATTTTTAATGTATAAATTAAATAATTTTTTCCCAAGGAGTAGGGGCACTGTCATTTTGCAGACTTTTCACAGTACTTTGAAGTGATTTGGGGAAATTACTTGATTATTATGTTCTTGCTGATAGATGAATTGATGCATGATCTTGTTTTAGTAGCAGAGAGAACTGCTCTCAGTCTTTGCTTCATTTGTAGGTTAAAAAGTCCATGAGTTTTCTAGTAACTTTGTAATTTGCTGCAATTATTGGCATTTTTATTTTGTCATAGCAGTGCCAGTATAATGACATAACATCTGAGGTTGGAAGGGACCTCTTGATACCATCTAATAAAAGACTTTGTTCAAGCAGAATAAGCTACAATAGGTTGCCTGCAACTGTGTCCAGTCAGATCTTGAATATTTCCACAGATGAATACTTCACAGCCTCTCCAGGCAACCTGTTTCAATGTTCAACTGTTACCACAGTTAAAAGGTATTTTCTTGTCTTCAAATGGAATTGCCTGTATTTTGACTTGTGCCTATTACATCTTGTCCTGTCACTGGACATTGCCGGTACAAGTCTTGATCTTCACTCTCTTCCATCAGGTATTTGTGTGCATTGGTAATGTCCCCACTAAGACTTGTTTTCTCAAGTTTCTCTCGCTCGCTAGCAAATCTCAGCTCACTCAGCCACTCCTCATATGAGAAGTGCTCCAGTCCCATTGTCAAGCTTCATGGCTTTTTGCTGAAACTTCCTGCAGTATGTCTGTGTCTTTCTTGTGCTGGGGAGGTGACTACTGCACCTAGCAGTCCAGATGTGGCCTCACTACCATTGAGTAGAGGGGAAGAATACATCCCTTGATTTGGTTTCAACACTCCCAATGCAGCCCAGGTTAGCTTTGTCCCTTGTTGCTGTGGGGGTTGTTGGCTTGTGTTTAAATTGTTGTCATACAGGATCCTAACATCCTTCTGTGCTGAGCAGCTTTCCTGCCTGTTAGCCTGCAGTTTTCCAGCATCTCCAGTTCCCTTGGAATGGTAGCACAGCCGTCTGATCTATCAGCCACTCCACCCAGTTTTGTATAAGTAGATGGGATGACTGTGGCTTTGCCTAACCGTGAATTTACAAACTCCAAAGAATGGAGACACACCTCCCATGACCTACCTGGTAACCTGTCCCAGGGCTGCACCACACACCAGGGGAAGAAGGTGCCCCCAGTGTACCACTTGGATCTCTTGAGCTACATTGTCTGTCTGTTTCTCCTTACTGCATCACCTGATTCTGCCCAAGAAGGGTTTGGTTCTGACTGCTTTCCAGGCAGCTGAGAGCTGTTGTTACATCCCCCTTGATGTGAGCTAAGCTCTAGTTGCTAATGCTTTTTTTAAGTGTTCTTACTCTAGTCCTAGTTCATTTTTTGCTGATACTCTATAGGCATAAATGCAGACACTTTTTTTTCTTCATCAGAGTGTATAATTATACTGTGGGGTTTATTTTTTAATGATCCTTGTATCTGCAAATTGCATTTCAGAATGATCTCCTCTTGAAGAGTTAACTATACACAAATTTCAGTGTTCTTGGAAATTTATGTACAGCTTCTTGTAAGTGTGCTTTATACCAGCTGACAGGGATTGTGTGCTTCCTGAAATCCGGCTCTGCACAAGCTGGGAAATGTTGGTGGAGGCATGAAACTGTGCTGTGGTTGTTAAGTGGAGCAAATTTTGCTTCCAGCCAGTTACCACTCTAGAGGTAGAATTTAGAAGTCTTGTACAAGCTTGTCAACTCTATGATTATGTGACTATTAAGAAATGGGTGGAAGTTGAATGCCCTAAAATTACAGACTGTAATGATAAGACATGGTTGGTAGTGATTCTGATGCAATTTTCCTTCTTGCCAACAGAGTTTCAACAGCAGGAAGGCATGAAGTCCCATCAGAAAAACATGCAGCTCTATGACACACCCTATGAACCAGAAGGCAGTGGTGTGGAATCCGATTCTGAAAGTGTGGTGAGTCACCGTTTACGAGAAAGCAAATTGCCACAGGATGATGACAGGCCTGCAGATGAGTATGATCAGCCGTGGGAGTGGAACAAAGTCACCATCCCGGCTTTGGCAGGTAGGATTCCTAGATCCCAGCCACAGAATTGTCTCTCACACTTATAGCATACGTGCTTGCCTTTGTGGTAAAATCAAATACTTACACTCTTTTGATGTTTTCATGTGTGTCTGAGAAGTAAATGTGTGTAGTCTCAAATCTTCACCTGCTACAGAAATATGGGACATTGCACTTTTTGTTTGGTGCTTCTGCCAACCTGTTGACAATCATCTTAGCACTTGGTACATATTACTAAAACTTCTGATTCTCCCATTCCTTGTCCCTACTCCATTGTAATGGATGCGATGTAGATAGTGTTTATTGTTTAGTATCTCTATGATGAGGAAGTTGCTTTGCAGGGTCCTGAAATTGTGGAGCAATTCTCAAAGGGACAGTGTGATGAGAATGCTGGGGATGAGTAGGGAAGAAAAGAGTTGTTCCTCTGGGAGGAAGAATGGAAGAAGCCTGAGAGCAATGATGATCACTAAGTAGTCAAGGTGCATTTACCCTAGGTAAAACTTGCTTGACAAACCTGTTTGCTTTCTGTGTTAAAACTACTAGATCTCTTAATGGACAGAGATCAGTAGTTGTCATCTGTGTTGACCTTAGCTTTCAGCATGTTGTGCTGTGGCATCAGCTGTGTTTGTAATGTTGTAGCCTAGATGGGTGGACTAGTAGATTTGAGAAAACTTAACCAGAGTCATTGACCTTAAAGGGCAGTGCTTAGTCATTCATACTCTTCTTGGTGTCTGGTTACAAGTATGATTCCTCAGAGGATATATTTTGGAACCCTTCCTGTTTAGCACACTTATTAGTAACCCAGAGCAGAAGGAGAGGACATGCCCCTTATCAAGTTTGGAATAACAGCCAAGGGAGTGGAGGGTGTGTGCGAAGCTGCTGTTCTGAGGAACCCAAACAGGCTGAAGGAATGGGCTCACTACAAGCTTGCAAAATCCAAGGAGAACAAACCCAAAGGCTTGCATCTGGAGTAGACTAACCCCCTGACTTGCTAGGATACAGCTTTGCTAGAAGGGGTTTAAGGAATCCTGAGGAAAAGTGAACTAAATGTGGCTAGCATTGCTTCATACCATGACGACTGGTAGCAGTGTGTTGGCCTGTGAATAGGAGCAAGCCAGTAGATCACATAAAGTAACTGTTCCTCTTAACTTCACATATCTTGGACTATGTGTAATGCTGTGTCCAGGATTCTGATGCAGAAAGGATGTTGATAAATGTTGTTTTCAGCAGAGAGCCACCAAGATTGCGAGAAACTGCAGCACATGACAGCACATGTGAGGAAATGCTGAGAGAACTGGGCTTGCTTGACTGGAGAAGAGAAAACTTTGGGTGGGACGTAATGGGAACTTTCCAATGCCTATGAGGAGATCCTCAATAAGATGGAGCCAGTTTCTTCACAAATGAGCAGGTGTGTGATGGGAGATGAGATGTAAGATGAATCAGGAGAGGTTCTGACTCAATATGAGAAGTTGCTTTTTATCTCTGCAAGAACAGTTAAGCATTGGAAACAATTGTCCAAGGAGCTCTTGCAGTCTCCATCTTCAGATTTTTTCATCCTGTGTGAAGCAATGATTGGATAAGCAACCTGATCTGATCACATAGCTTCCCACACAAGGACAGTGATTGTGTGCTATCCAGAAGTAATTTTTCATTCAAAAACCAGCAACTTCATTGCTTAACAACACTGAGGTACAAGCTACGGGACCAGGACACATCTGTCTCCAGTGAGATCACATTTCACAAGTTTTTCAACTATAGTGATACAGAAGCCACAGAAACTGGATTATTAGTTCTGAAAGTTAAGTCTTAAGAGTCATATGTGTGCATATGTAAATCACAGAAATTATTCTTCATGTATTGTTCGTATTATATAAAACCAATCAGTTTTAATTCATTTGGAGTTCAAGTCTTAAGCTTTGTATTCATCTTCATGCCTACTTTATTGGTGATTATCAGGTAAATTCTGAAATAGGTGGATTTTTTAAATTGTTTTTTAAAAAAGAGTAAGAGTTTTGTCAGTTTTTTCTTTATATCTACTTTTCAGTTTATGTACATATAACTGTAAATTAACAAGGTCAATCCAATACAAGATTTTATGATTGGCCTATGTGTAAATATTCTTCCAGGTAGTTAACTCCTATGAAAGCACACAGAACAAAATATTGCTTTACAGAACTAATAGACTAAAGAGAGGTTTAGTTTAAAAGTATTGTGATATGGTTGGATTACTTACAGGTTCAGCATGGAGCATTCTTATTTACAATAAGAAGAGTAAACACTTTTTGAGATTAATCAGATTTCTTTGATCGCATCTGCCATTCATTGTAGGTTAGTTTGTTTTAGGTACCAGGTTGTTTATTACAAAGAAATATCTAAGGATTCACTGCAAGCACAGTTGCAATCTACTATTTCACCTGGTGTCTCTATACTTCATCTAAGTCCTAGGAGTTAAAAATGTTTAGAATTAGGAAAGAAGAGGTCCAGCTTCAGAGTTTGAAATGGTGACAAGTTTGCAGTGGAGAAGCGTTGACCCTCTGCTGACATGTATGAAGTGCTCTTCTGACTTATTCAGTGGTTCTGTGATGTAGCTAGCTAATGTAGCCAGACTAGGGGCAGGTTTTTTCAGTTCTTAGCTGAGGTGGATTTCTTTGAAAAGCACAGTGTTGATCTAAGTGGTACTAAAAATTCTAGCAATGGGTAAGTCCCACTTTACAGGCCCACAACTACATTCTCCCAATTACCTGGAACACTGGAGGTCCTGGAGGGACCCTCTGCTGAAACTTCTCTATTTCAAGGAATTCATCTGAAGGAAACAACAGATATTTGTGATGTGAATTGCAGATACAGAGACTTATGCAACAAATGTTTTTGATTTGTCAGGTGATAGACCATAGAAACAAAACAAAATGGCAAGTAACACTAGAATTATCATGAAGGTAATTACTCATGCAATTCTTCGAAGGAAAAAAGTTGTTGTTCTGTCATGTTTTCAAGAATTATTGCTGAAGCACAGCTAAAACCTGTTTATCTCTAACCTGGACTTTGAGATGTGCCAGAATAAGCGTGCACAAGCTGTGAAATCTGCTCAGGTTGAGGGAAGTTAGGTTGTGCATAGGTTGTGCCTATGCTCTGACTCCTAAGCATGGGGCTTGGGCTGGTGTCATGCTGGTGTTGTGATTGGAACACGCTATGTGTAGCCTACAGATTTCGCATTGCTCAAAGATGTGTGTCTGTGTAGCAGACCTGGAATGTGGCATTTTGACTGTCTGCAGCCTGAGTTATTTCACAAACAAATTTGGGGTTGTTTTGTTGGAGGCTGTACAGCTGAAGCTAAAATGTGTTTTTAATGGCTTTTATAGGAAGTGAACAGGTCTTACAACTCCTGCTGAGCTGGTCAAACTGGTTTGCCCAGAAGACTTGAGTCTGGCAAAGTAACAGGAACACAATAGCTTTCAGGTGCACAAGTCTGTCTAGAAAAGGAGGTAACACCAGAGAGAGCCCACTGAGTAGACAGAAGATAGCATGGGCATCAGAGAGTCCATTCAAGAATGCCAGGCTGACACTGGCTTCCATTGAGTTTATGAGAAATCTGTGCTCTTCAAACTCGTGTGGGCATAGAAAACCTTCGGGTTAAGGAAATGCATGTGAAGTCTGTAAAGCCCTTCTTAGTATTGCTTTACAAAATATATCCCTCTGTTATAAAGAGGGTCTCATGATCAAGAGGGCCATTTAGTAGTAGTTTCCAGCACTGATCATGGACTTTCGGAAGGAGCACTTGTAAATGCCAGGCTTTTGCTGGCTGCTGCTGCTGTAGCACAGAAAGGTGGTGCCTAGGACCATGAGGGCCTTAAAGCAAGGAAGTTCTGGCATGCCACTGTCACAGGGTTGTGGCTCCACTTACAGGGCAGTGGAGAGGCCATGTGGAGAGTGAAGAAGTGTCAGGTATGCAGTCAGTTCCATAGCTGCAATGGCTGAATATCCTGCAGCTTTGTTTAAGAGAGGATTCGCAGCAGCCAAAACTCAGACCTGGTAACAACATTGGGTGGTAGGGTACCTGAGTGGGTATCACACTTGTCAGTTTAATCTGCCTGGATATTCCTTCAAGACTGCTTCCTCCTGACAATTACTTTATTCAGAAAGAAAATAAAAAAAGATAAAGGTGTAAGTCCAGAGACATGTCTGAGCTTTTCAAACAGAAAAAACTCCCCCAGTGTTCTAAAGCACCTGAAATTTAACTTTGTGCTTCTTTTTGAGGGCAGTTCCTACCTCTAACCATTTTGTTAGTGACTTTTTACACAGGCATATAGAGATAAAACAAGAGGGAATAGTTTAAAAGAAGAGAGATTTATGTTAGATGTTAGGAACAAATTTTTTGCTCAGAGGTGGTGAAACACTGGAACAGGTTGCCCTGTGTGACGTCGTGGATGCCCCATCCCTCAAAGTGTTCAGGGCCAGGTTGGATGGGGCTCTGAACAACCTGGTCTAGTGGATGAAATCACTGCCTGTGGTGGCATCTCCCTGCCATTAGGGGATGGTAACTAGATAATCTTTAATGTCAGTTCCAACCCAAACCATTCTGTGACGCTGTGTTGTAAAGATATTGCTGTTAACAGTCCCAACGGGGTTTGTTTGCTTTGTGAACTGAATATTTTGGTGTCTGAAAGATGTTCCTTGGTCAGAGGGTGACATTAAGCTCACTGGTTTTCAGAGTCCCCAGGTTACATCCAGGTGTTTTTCCTACAGTTAATATAATAGTAATGTTCTTATATTTCACAGGCAAGTATACACATGCAATATTTCTCCTTGTCATGCTAATCAGCTTTCATTATCCAGTAATGAGGTTAAATGGGAGTTTATATTTTAAGAAAGAACCAGCATGTTTCTGCCGTGCATGGTTAGGAATGTGATTGAATACATTTGCCCAAATTTTGCAATTAAAAAAAGTTCGTGCCTACTTTCTCTGAGTAGAGGGGGGATTTGGAAGTGTCCTAAGCCTCATGACAGAAGCTTTTCTAAATCTTAAAAAAGCAGCTTGTAAGACTTTCCACATCCAGCATATTTCTGTGCATTATCTTTTTGAACTTTACCATTGCAACTGTCTTCCTGTTACAAGACTACTTTAAACACTAAGTACTACAATCCACATGTCTAATAGGCTGTGTGTTGTAGTAAGTTCAATTCTAAATGCATGAGGTCTGTAGGGAGTGCCTTCAGTTTTCCTTGTAACATTTTTCCCAATATTGCTGTTGAAACTCACATAGGGCTATTTGAGGTGTTTGTGCCTGTGAGAACTGTGATTTTTACCTTCTGATGCAGTGAAGGTTCTCTGCCTGGTCCTCACTAGATGACCTTAAAATAAAATCATCTGCAGCTGGGAGTGTTAGTTTTTGATGAAGCAGCAAACCGTAGAAGACAATGAGAGTCAGGAATATGGTGTGGGTAACTTCTTTCACTGTTCCTGTCAACATTCTGTCCTTTAAATTTTTTTTAAGTATGGATGTGTTGAATCTGTAAGTATAAAATGAGAATGCTGACATAATTAGTATGTGCTTGGCTGTGGGTGTTGCAGTGCTCTAATAAATTACAACTTTGCGAAATAAGTCATATTGCTTTTCTTGGAATAATAGTGAGAGAAATGAGCAAATGCTATTTTTCATTTTTCATCTCTGTTTCCTAAAGTTTAAAGCCAAAAGCTTTGTGCCAGCCATGTATAAGTGGATACACTGTTAATTCTTTGCTGCTTGACAGTATTTCTGATGTGGATAGATGCGTGTTAGCTGCCTGATTTGCACCCACATCACTGTTAGGATGAGGCCACATAAACTGAGGGAACTGTTCTCACCTGTTTGTTTTTGCAATTATGGCAGGTGACTGAAGGCTTGTTACTGTTACTTGTTTAACAACATAATCTCTGGAGGATCAAAGTATCAAATGTTAAGATAAGCACTAGTTATTGTAATAAGGTTTAGAAGAGTGTGAATTTTGTTACTGGAAAAGCAAGAGAGTTTTAGGACTCTATTTTGCATAGTAAGAAACACCTTTGCATGATACATACAACCTTGTAGATAAAGCAGTACATCTTTCCATTAGTGGGTGTATGTTTGTTCTCTGTGGGGTGTGAAACCTCAGTACAACTCTTTTGGTCCTTTTTAACCTTTCCTGGAAAGATAATTGTTGTGTATCTTGCAGCCCAGTTTAATGGAAGTGGGAAACGGCAAGCATCTTCTTCTCCCTCAAATGACCAGCACAGGCAATTAAGAGCACCTGGAGGAGGCTTTAAACCCATCAGACATGGCAGTCCAGAATTTTGTGGGATCCTGGGAGAGAGAATAGACCCAACTATTCAACTGGAAAAGCAGATGTAAGTAAGCACAGTAATTGCTCTCTAGCTCTTCGCCTCCCCACTTACAGGAGCAGCAAGTGCCCAGATCCTACTGTCCAGCTTTCCTCCTCAGTACCCCCAAAGCTCCCAAAACCTGCTCTTACTAGTCCTGTGAAGTGTAAGTAACTTTTGTGGAGAACAAAATAGTGTTAAACAGGAAGCTCCTCTCAAGAACAGTGAATTTTATCTATCAAGTTTGTGCAGTTATTCCACTTTCAACCATTAGTGAAAAAAGTTGTATATCACATATATCTAAATTCTGCTTTAAAGCTGCATAAATTCCATATATTTGTGGCTGCATAGCATTTTCTAATACCTCAGGTGTGCTTTGCATTAGGTTGTGACATTGCTCCAGGGAAAGAATGATAAGATCATTTGAAAAGCTTTCAGAAAACAGACTGTTATTTTACTCTTGTGGTGTCAAACTTGAGAGTGGTATTTACAGCTCCAAATTCAGGTTCTGGGTGAATTCCCTGTAATGAATGTCTCATATCCAGATGAGTGGCCTCTGTCCTTCCTCACTGTTGCCTTCCTTGGATGATTTGGACAGACTGGCTTGTGTGATGGAGTGACCTACTGTCCTCTATCATACCAAAGGTGCAGCCTCATAGAAGGGGCCAGAATTCCTGTTACACAGAAAATTCCTCATGGGGAGCAATTTACAAAGGTGAGACTGATATTTGTGGGCACTGAGAAGCCAATGGATTCATTAAGTAAGGTGGAGGAGCTCTGTCTTGAGTTCCTGAAGGCAATCCAGTCCAGAAACTGTTGTTCTAAGTTAGAAGCAGAATTTATTTGCACAGGAGAGAGAGGGCATAATTTAGCATGGATGTGAGTGTGCCCTTTGTGAGAGTACTTTGTTCCTTAAAGTCAGTGGTATTAAGAGGATTACCAATCCTTTTGCACTTCAAATCCTTGGCAGGAGAGAATCCTCGCCTTGTGTCTGAGAGGATATAGTTCCAGAAACTCCTTTTCCTTTGACATTTTATTTTCACAGGCAGTATTTGGAAGCTTGAGTTTGAAACAGAGAATAATATCATCTGCATGTTGTCATGTTCTATCTAATCAGCCTCAGCCTTTGAACTGTCTGGCCATTGACAGATTGTATGATTATTTCTCATTGTGAAAGTAGCAACCATTATCATGAAATCAGTCACTGATATTTTTAGGTAAATGACTAAAAGACTGTAACTTTAACTGTAAATTTGGCCCTCACATTTGGGTAGTTCCTTCCCCCCCGCCAAAATACACTGAAAATACTGCAGGAAGGTGAGGATCTGTTACCTAATTTTTGACCATAAATATGTTGTTGTGTCATTCTGTCATTTAGTACAACTGCAGTTCCATGTAACTGCAATCAATACCTACAACTGAAAACTGCAGAGCTAGTTTTTCTTTCTTTTACTATTCAAACGTCAGTGACATCAGGTTATTTTTGATTCTTCAGTATGAGAAATCAAACCTGAAATGAATACACAGTTAACAATTATGTGTTAGAAAGTTAGAAATAAGAAGTTAGAAAGAAAAGTGTTTAGATTTATTGTATGGTAGACTGTTCATAGTAATTCAAATTACTCAAGCTTTAGTAGTTGTGAGACACCTCCATAGCACATGCCAAACCTTTTCATCTTTCTCTACAAAAACAGAGTCTGTTTTTGTAGAAAGAAACACAAGATCTAGAGGATAGGAAGCACAGAAATTGACAAATGTATAAATAGCTTAGGAACTTCCAAAACAGGCAGAAGTACCAAGGTGTGTTAGTATATCAAGAAAATGTTTTTTGTTACTTGTAGCTAAGAAATCTGTAGCTATGAACTTAGTAACTGATGGACCTAGGGGAATCAAAGTAATTTGTAATCAAAGTAATTTTTCCTCAATAACGGTGTAAAGGAAAAGTGTGTTCTGCTGTTTCCATTGTCTTATTGCAAGTGAATCCCTCCCAGCCTTATAATCAAGATCTGGTGGTTTCCTGTTTTGCTGTGACCATCTCCGAAACAGAGTAGTGTTGTGCATTATATGAGCTGTAATAACTGATTATACCTACTGCATAATTGATGCTGCAGTCCTGTCTTCAGTGAAGCTGTGGCCCCTTAGTGGCTGAAACCTGACCATTGGCAAACTAAGGGACATCAGGAAGAGCATTCTGTAAACCACAATCAGGGTAGTACAGTGTTGGGAGGAAATCCTGATAAAGATCAAGGTGTGTGATTATGTTAGAATTTTGCTTTCAGGTTTGCATTGTGTGCCTATGTTTTCCAGCATATCTTAGAAGACATGCAGGTTATTCCATGCTTTTGTGTTGGTGTCTTTCAGAAGCCGTCATTGCACTTTTTTAAGACCACATCACTGATGTTTGAATCTTTGACCTTTCTTCACAAATGCCTATATGCTGGCATTTGAAAAAAGAAGCAGGACAAGCAGACCCAAGACAGTTGAGCTGCACATCACTCAGGAACTTAAAGCTGATGATAGCACTGTGCTTATCACACTAGGTGGTTGGGTCAGGAGCATTCTGAGTGCCCCATTTACATGCGCATATGACTCACAAATCATTACACTTCCGGATATGGTTGTTTACTGTCAGGTGTAGCCAAAACAGCTTTCAGATGTCACATCTGAATCAGATGTTCTCTCATCAAATGTTTTACTTTCAACTCGAAAAAGCAGATATTTCTTCCTCAAACCAGCTCTGTGTTCTTTTTTCCATTTCCCTCTGAATATCAGAGTCCAGGGTATCTCCCTGATTTTGGCAAGGTAATATTTCACTTTTGTTTTATTTGGCCCTTTGAGGAGAGAAGAAAACTAGATAATTTTAGCTAACAGGAATAGTTCTTAAATTCCCCCAAGTCCATTTTGTGATTCGCAATTGTGTTATTATTATTCCCTCACACTCAGAAGACAATCCAGTCTTTAACTTGTTTGTTGAGAAGTATCTTTTACCAGTAAATATCTAATGGGGGATAAGGAGAGGATTTTCTGAAATCTTTTGCATCTGTGTCTCCGTTTTTTTTTTTTTGTGAAGAAGTGATGAAGCTGTCAGGGCCTGTCTTTCTAGTCTGTTTTGACTATACTACATATAACTTCTTTCTAGTTCCCTCTAATGCAGACTTTGGTTCTAACCAGGCACACCATGAATTTTTAAGTTGACCACCAAATATTTTTTTTAGCACATTCATCAGATTTGACAATGGAGACACCACCACAAGGTAGTTAAGAACATGACTTCTGTCAAAGAGATTTATCTGGTCTTTATTCACTTTTAGTTGGAGCTTAGAGTAAGTTCAGGAGATCAAATGGAAGAAAACCCTTCTACACAAAGCCAGTAGTAGTTTCTGGTAGGAACATACAGAGCATTTCTGATGTATGCATTGTCTTGCTTAGGCAGACATGATAGTGTCACATCATGTTTCAAAGCGTGTCTGGCAATTGCAGGGAGGGAGAGATCTTCCTCACAGATGTGTTTGACCCCGTGCAGGGCCAGACACATTACATGGCTCAGGAAGTTTAGGGGAAGGGTCAAAGCACTTGCTTGTGGAGCGTGAGATTTTAAAAGCTGATACAGAGCAGCATGTGCTGAGAAGCTTCTTTGTTTGCAGGGGTTAGCTTAATGAAGGACCCACCTCTTCTCTCCCAATTTCTTTTTTTCGCTGAATTGTTCACACCCACTCCACAGATCCACCAGAGATTTATATAAAGCTCTCTGAGTTGCCACAGCTTTGTTTAGAATGTGTCCTTGTGATCGATCTTCACACTTCATCACTCTTCTTTCTTCAAAGGTTTATTTTAGCAAATCTTTTCCACTGTTAACTGTTTGTACTGTCTGTGTGATTTTCTATTTCTTTGCTTTTGTTTTCTTTTTGTTACCTTGTATATTAGTTTAAAAACTGACGTATCACGGGGATGAAGTAGAGCAAATGTGTATATCGTGGATCTCTTGCTTGCAAAACAGATTATAATATGTTGCTCTAAATGGGAATTTCTTACATAAACATGTACACCAATCTTATTGCATAGCCTCCTGATCTGAGTTTTTTCCTTCAGCTGACGGGAACTACAGGCCTCCACAATGTGTAGCAACTTCAGCTAATGCTTTTTATCCATAATATTCTAGATTTTAAAGATATCCACGTGTTATTTATGACAATTCGTACCTTAAAGAAATTAAATAGTGAAAGCAGTATGAGTGGGAATTTTTGTGTGTGTTTTAATCTTTTTGCTTTTTTCTAGATGGTATCATGGAGCAATCAGTCGGACAGATGCAGAAAACCTGTTACGTTTGTGTAAGGAGTGTAGCTACCTTGTAAGAAATAGTCAAACAAGCAAGCATGACTATTCTCTTTCACTGAAGTAAGTACTTGTCAGTAAAACATAGTAAATGCTGTTTATAAGTGCAAGACGAGAAAATCATCCAGTTTATTGCTGCAGTGGTTCAACTCTGAAGGACACTCAGAGTTTGGGACTGTCAGCCTGTAACTGAATTAGTACTTTCAAATTTGGGGATGTTAAGGGATTTTTAGTCTTAATTTGCTGTCCAATTAACTAAATAAACTTGGATTAATTTTTTTTCTGGTTCTAATTTGAATTGCTTCTGCTTTAGGCAGAATAAGGAACTTTATTGTTTGGAGATTTCATTCCTTTTGGTTTGTGTGCTTTACTGGAGTAAAGCTGTACAGCATTGTTACAGTTCTTGAAAGTAAAAAGCCCAGGATCAAGGATGGAAGATGACAGAGTTGGGAAATGAGCATTGTTCCAGTCTTAGTGCTGCTCTGAATTTGCCTCACCTATCTTAGGCTGAGCAGGGTATGTTACAGATGTTGTCTTCAACATAACATTGAAGAGATTCACAGAACAGTTTGGGTTGGAAAGGATGTTCAAAAACAGTCCCGTCTGACTCTCCTGCCCATGGCAGGATCATGAGTTCACTTTATTTTTCAGCTGAGGAAGATTCTCAAGAATACCTTTACTAGAATGTTTGAGTCAGCATTTTTTTTCTGTTAAATGTCATACATTTCAGTTTCAGCAAAAAAAGAAAGTATGACACCCTGATTTTGTACTGAGATCAAGTAGCAGTGATTTAAAATCTTTTCTTCAGTTTCATGTGACAAGATTTTTCTAAAAACAAAACAAAAGGCAAAAACCAAACCCAAACCATTTTACTCTAGTTTTTGGGGTTTCTTTTCTCTAGTAAAGGATTGTTTCCCAAAACACGGCAGTGAGGATCTACCCAAATATTACCTGTATTTGAAAAGTTAAAAGATGGTAGAGCTTGCTCATTTTCATTTAATATAACCCGATATCACCCAATGGAGAAATCTCTGAAGACTCTCTTTTCCAACAGCAGGAAATGTTTCTGTGTTCTGTGGACTTTGACAGGGCCAGACAGGCTTAACTTGCATGGGGAATTTGTGTGAGATACTTGTCTGATTCAAATTCCAAAAATTACCATTCCAAATGCAATGAAATTCATCTGTGTATAAAACAGTCATTGAGGTAGTTTAAGTTGCTCATGTCAATGTTTGGCACTTTGAGATACTGTTGTTTACCCAGGGAAATTTATTTGCATCTGGGTTGGCTGTCTCTGGGGGCATCAGAAAAGGTCTTACGGATGTACACATTCATGTTGCTCATCTCCAATAGAAACAAGGAATTGTTACTGTTGGTGACAAGTGTTTGAAGCTAAAAGCCTCTTTCTATACATTGTGGTCTAGAGAGCTAAGCTTCCTTATCAACATTATTTAAATCCTCCAAGCATAAGAGGGAAAGAATACGATCTACCTTCTCAGAGCAAAATGCTCCCAAACGCCTGAGGGCCAGCTGTACATTCTCTTGTACCCCCTCTGTCAGCCCTGCATTGTTCCCTGTGTTTCCTCTTCTCTGTATTCCTTCAGGGTTGTAGATACTTGGCTCACTCATACCCACCCACTCTTTTCTTAAACCCAACTTTGCACAAGGCTAGGTAAAACCCACAGAACCACATTTCTAATAACTGTGTTGTGACCAGGAATGCCGGTCTCTGGGTGCCATTGAAATGCTGGGCATCAAATTCCTTGTCTTAGACCTGTTCTTTACTCTCAAGCAGACTGGTGAGAAAGGTAGTTGTACAAATGGAAGAGGGAGAGCCATTTCTTATAAATGTTTTAGTTGTTCAGCAATTACTTTACTGCACATCAAGCTCACAGAGGTGCTTGCCTAATGTAAGAATAGAACAGTATCTCAGGATTGGGTTATTATGTTTCAATCTTATGCAGTGAAGAGCAGCCGCTAACTGGGCTTTACTAGCTAATCCTTTCAGTCAGGATTTCACCTTCCCGAGGCTCTTCCAGCAGTGTGCACCATGCCCACACCACTTCATTTCCTGACTCACATTTCAATCTTGGGAAACGTGACTATTCTTAATTTTACATTAGGATTATCTCACAAGTTAGCTAAATGTACAAACTGTGAGTAAAAACAGTAACAGGCATTGCTTTCTGCTCTGTCAGATAGTTTCTGCGCAATCGTAGCCACTGGAAGTACAGAGCTGAATTCAGAAAGGGTGGTACCTATTGACATCCCAATCCTGTGGACTCATAAACGAGCATGTGGTTTCCCTGAATAGCAAAGGGAATGGCAGGCTATGTTTTTTTGTGATCATGGTCTGTAGAAGTGGTCCTGATTTCCGAAGCAGGGTGCATGAATTTAGGGTGGTTCTGGGGTCTGAATAAATGCTGGGTGTGTACCTTTCTGTTGATTTTGCTTTTGAAAGTAACTCTTGTGATTTTGTAAAAATTACACGTTTCTTCCTGTCATAATTTAAAAAGAGGTAGTGGGGTTTTTAATGTGTATTTAAATTAGCCGTTGAATAAAAATTGCTCCTCCTTATATAGTCTCAAACCAGGACACAAGTGTATTACTAGTCTGCTGTTGGCCTAAACCATAATGATAGGCTGTTAGCAGAAAGCAAGGATTCTGTCACTTCTACAGAACTCCAACAAGCTAAACATTCTCACTACCTTCGAAGCAGCAGATGGTAACTGGTTGTATAGAGTGGAGCCTGGGCTCAGTAGTGATCTTCACACATTGGGTGCAAATGAACACTACTAGACCTTGTTTGTAGGGGAAGAGACATTGTTTATTTTACCATGAAGACAGTGTCTATCAGGTGTAGAATGACACTGTTGTGTATAATGTGCTTGAAAAGCAAAACTGAAACAGGAAAACCAGTTGGTAGGCTAGCCTCTGAATGTCTTCAGCAAATGATTTTCCAAGTTTTTTTCATTTGGGGGTAAGTAGTGAGGAGTTCTTTTTTCAGAGGAGATTTTAATTTTTGGTGGGTTTTTTTGTTTGTTTTTTTGGGTTTTTTGGTTTTGTTTTGGTTTTGTTTTGGGGGTTTTTTGTTGCTGTAGGTTGACATGAAACATTATAGGCTTTGTTCAAAGTAACAGCATGTAATACACATTAAAATACGAAATGGAAAAACAACACATGTATTTCCTACACTGCTAGAATTTTTTTTTCTGATGTTATTGCAAAGTTGTTGCTTTTTTCCTTGTGCAAGTGACATTTCATTAAAATGAATGCAGAAAATCTGTTCTGACAAAACAGTACTTTCTTCAGCAAAACTGTGTTGAGAAGACTTTGCCAGATTTTCTGATTGTGAACACTGGATGATGTTTCAAAGCCATTAACTTTTCCTGGAAAAATATACTAGGTTTAATATCTAATTAATATTTATTGAATGTTCTTTTATCACACTGCATGCAGAAGATCAAAAAGAGCACGTTCTGATGAGCTGTCTGCCCAATTCTTTTCCCATCCTCACTGGGTTTTGAAAACTGAAAGAAAATGTGTGGGGAAGTTGTAATTCAAAGTCGCTTGGGTTTATGGTTGTGTTGCCAAACATTTTAAGCAAGGTGTGACTGACTGTTAGTCATATATCACGTGTTGTGTCTGTGTAAACATCTGTGCTTGAGAGTTACCAAGAAATTTCGTGCAGGGATTAGCAACCAGCAATTTTTTTCTTCTGTATTTGAAACTCATGGGAGAAAATAAAGGACTGAATAATGTCTGTAGTGGCACTATTTGGTCCCTGTGTTTCTCAATTGAATGAAGACGAATTGATGAGAAACCATAATGACATTCAGAATTCACATAGTAACAATATCACGTCTTAGGTCAGGTCCCAGCACCTTCTCTTGCAAAATGTGTATGTCTCATCTGTTCAAAGCACTGGCTCTCATCAGTGAATTCAGGATTCATATTCACCATGTGAATTTGGGATCACCATTTAGGTTATTTTCATTGAAAACCTTGGGCCTGGTGGGTTCTAATAGTTATTGCTGTTGAAAGAGCTGAAAAATAGGTATTCCAAAACCAGGACTACTCAGTCAGGCGCATTTTCAGGTACACTCCAACAGTGGTTCAAAAACTAAGCAGAAACTTATTTACAACCAGTTCAACTGTGAAGCTTTTTTCCCCATCACTACCTGAAATTTGAGTAATCTCTTTGCATGCTGAAATCAGAGCTTAGATCAAAAGAGTTTGGAGGCAAGGAAGAGGGAGTATGATTTCCAGGCTGCTTTCTAACATGGTCCCTGTAATTCTAGCGACTGGTCTCGCAGCAGTAGTGCTGTCAATCAAGTGTAGTCGCATTCTGCCCTCGCCAGTTACTAAAGGCACTGATTCTCTATGAGTCCAGGCATACCAGAAAAGGGGAGACTGTGAGACAAACTTCAAGGACAAACAGAGAAGGTGAGACAGCACAGAAGGATCCTTTGTGTAGATGTGAATAGTTTCACAGAATAGTTTACAGCTAGAAGTGTTTAATTCAAGGGCATGATTTCAAGGTGCTAAGCTGACTTTCTTCCAACTTAATTTGTTCTGCATTATAGAAGATGACAATTGTCTGGTTTGATAATTCTACTTGCAACTAGTGACAAAAAGTTCACTTGGAACAGGGAAGGCAGATAGCAGATTCACAATGTCATTTTTAGAAACTAAAAGAGGGCAGAAAGGGAGTGAAGGAGGAAAATATTTGGAAACTTAATCTTTGCTTTCATCTGTCAGTAAGCCTGGAATAATGCTCAATTTAAAGATTTCTGGACATCCAGAAAAGTAGCCAGGATAGAAATCAGTCTATCATTAGAAACGTGGTATTGGCTGCAAACACTTGCAATAAGTAAAACCAGTTCATTGACTGAATGTTCTTGCCTCTTGATTCTACTCCTTTATAAACAGAAAGTTTGCATGTGAGACATTTCAGAGCCAATGAGGCCAATTTCACATACGTTCTAGTTGGCTAGAGAGATCTACTTGCTAATGGACCTCTGGAGGTGTCTAGGCCAATCCCCTGCTCCCAGCAGTACATACTTACCAGGTTGCTGAGTTCTTTGGAAAACTTGTGAGGATGAAACCCCTCAGACCTGCCTGATCCTGGTCCCCAGGCTTCAGCACTCTTATGAGGAAGAAGTTCCTGTGTCCAGCCATGGAAACTCTCTTGCAACTTGTGCTTGTTGACTCTGAGAAACTTCTATCTTCTCTGTAACTGTCCCTTTTAGGCAATGGATGATCGCAATCTGACACCATCCGTCTTGCCTTTTCTTCTCCTGGAGACTAAACAGGAACAATTCCCTCAAGCCTGTCCTTGTATATCACATACTCCCATGCCCAGGCCATGTTTAGTGGTCCTGCTCTGGACGTGCTCCAGTATTGGCATCTCTTTTAGTATTTTATTAGGCACCTCTCTCACCAGTTACAGATGCAGCCTCACCAGTGCTCTGTAGAGGAAGTAGTTACTGTCTTCCAGCAGCTGGCTGCACCTTGCTATGCAGCCCAGGCTGCAGCTGGCTGCACCTTGCTATGCAGCCCAGGCTGCAGTAGGCCTCATGGGCAGACCACTGAATGATATTCGCATTCCCACCATGTGTCCTCTCTATCATAGCTCCTTTTCTGGCCAGTTGTACTCCCAGCTTGTACTTCTGCTTTGGTTTGTTCCATCCCAGGGGCAAAAGCTATGTATTAGTCTTGGCTAAATTCCATTAGCTTGCTATCAATAACTTCTAGCTCACATTCTTTTTCATTCACCTTCACAAACAGTGGGGTCTTCCAAAAGCTGACCTGTAGAGAGATGCAGAGATGCTTTTTGTTTAAGCTCAATGACTATGTGCTACTCAAGCCTGAATATATACATAGGTCCTTCTTAGGGAAGCAACAGCTTCCCCATGTCATGAATGCATGGTTTGTAGCAATTTGTTCTTTTATGTGCATTGTCTTCCTGCTCTAAAAAGAGCATTTGTCTTTGTCCTGTCTGCACTAAAGTGCACTTAACAGATTGTTCTCCGGTCCTTGCTATACTTGGAAATTGGCACGCACCTGCCATTCCATTAATTTATCTGCACACTTTCAAGGCATGTTGTAGCAAAGCAGATTCATAGTGAACTGAAGAAAGAGAGCAGTACATCTGTCCTCGTAATAAGTATTCTAAAAGTTCACTCTTACGTAAGAGAAATAATTTAGAGAGCAATGTCTTGAAAGATGTATTTTTCCTCTAAGAAGTTGATATTTAAAGCAAAATTTTAGGCAAGTAGAGCCATAATTAGAGTGCCTGCAGTGGTTTCTGCCCACCAGAAAGATTTACTTCATCAGAGAATTGTTGAATACATCTGAAAGATACGAACTTGATTATGATACAGGCACTTACAAAGGGAATGCTGTACCTGCTAACTAGCATATGGTAGATTTTAGAGAAGCTGGTTTTAACATGATTTGTTTTCCTGCTGCAGCTTCCTGTGTCATCTTGAATTGGGTTTCTTTGCTGACATAGACCAACTCCAGTTCTAACATTATTGTCTTTGCCCCTGGACACACCTAGAAGAAACAATGGCTTGGAGCCAGAAGGTTAGGGATTGGGACATCAAACAAGCTGTAGAAACTCTCTAAGCCTCATTTAACACCTTGATGTGTGGGAGCTGTTCTTTGCATTTTTGTTGTCCTGGCTGAACTCTACACTCTTAAAGCAGCCATATGTTATGTTAATGGCAGCAGACCCTGAAGGGTCACTCCTGGGAAGAGTTGAGGTCAGCTTTGCCCCTGTGTGCTACCCATCAGAGTGGCATTATGTTGAATGGGTTGCTCTGTCAAGAGCCAGCAGCGCAGTTCCATGACACACTTCTCCTACCTGTATAATCATGAGCCTGCCCTCAAAGAGCAGTGCAGTGTGCAGGCAGACCAATCACCTAGTTATTGAATGCTTCTGCTGTGGAAGTCACACTGTGGTTTCTGCCTGCAGAAAGACCGCAGGAGAGCAGCCTTTGCTCAGTATAGTGCTCAGTGTGGTGCGGTATTATGCCATTAATCTTGGGAACATGCTCATCTGGGGAAGTTTTCCCATCTGAAGCTACCAGATTATGCACAGTGAGATGTTCTGGAGAGTTACTGCCAGGGCGGGATGGGTAAGGTCTGTCCTGAGGCCTCCACAGGGTTAAACAGGACAGGTCTTGCCTAGCTGAGTGAGGCTCATGACCTGCATGTGCCTCTGACAGGCCAACACCACTGGTATCTTTGGGTCCAGAAGTAATGACTGACTCTAGTGAAAAGTAAGGGTTCATAGGAAAATATAGAAGGGGCTGAAGAGAGGGGCCCAGGGGAGGAAATGGATTGTCTTCTGGCACATCTCTGGATCAATTCCAGGGTGAGACAGCCTTGTGCTTGGGTCCAGGCAGCACAGGTGCTGAAACAAAATACTACTTTAGGCTGCCTGTGTTGTAGACTATCCATGGGGTTTGCAGATAGCAGTCACTTTGTCAGTCTGGCAACTGTCTTGGTCTGTCACCCAGCAACTACTGGCATTTTGTTCTCCCACATTCCCATGCATAAGGAGAGCCTGTCACGGTGCTACTCCCCTCTTCCTTATGTACAAGCATGAACTTACACTTTGCTTTCATTGCAGGAGCAGTCAAGGTTTTATGCATATGAAACTGATGAAAACCAAAGAGAAATACATCCTGGGTCAGAACAGCCCTCCCTTCGACAGTGTTCCTGAAGTCATCCACTACTACACCACTAAAAAGCTGCCTATCAAAGGAGCAGAACACTTGTCCCTGCTCTACCCTGTGGCTGTACGGACACTCTAATAACCTAGTCTCACCCCTTCCTGTGGATGGGAGGTGAGAGGTAAGCTGGGTTGCACAGAATTCGTTGCCAGAATTCAGAGCTCGAATCTATGATGGAGAGAGGCAGCCTTTAGTCTTGTGAATGTGGGCTCTTGGCAGAGTTGTATATGGGACAGTGTGTGTGATACACTTGTGCTGCAGCATGCCTCTAGAACTGTGTTGCTACATTAGAGAAAGAAAACTTATTTTAGTGCAAGGGGAGCAAATAACCTTCCCAGACCTTCTATGTGAATGAAAGTGCTTCCCAACAAAAGTTCTTCCTTCATGTTTTGAGAAGAATCAACAACTTCTTCTCAGCAGTAAGAAACTAGCTACTTTTATTCTCTTGCTACCCTTAGAAACTTCTCGATGAGAAAGAGTAACCTTACTCTGAGAGTAGGGTGTTCTTGATGGACCTGAGGAGGAGCTGCTTAGCAGGCGAGTCTCCGGCTCTCGTCGCTTAGCTTGATGGGTTTTGGACTTTTAAAATGCAGTTTCTTGGGGTAGTCAAATGTTGAACTTCTATTAGACACACAATCTTAATATAATTTTGTGAAAGCAAATCATGGTTAATTAATTATGAATAGGGGATGTAATTAAACAGTAGTTTGTTATATATTTTTATCCTTTTTGGTACAATAATCTCTTAATGTTTACTGTCTTCATTTGCAACTTTCATTTGTAGGTACAGGCAGCTAATTCTGTTTGGGGCAGTTACACCATAATGTTTTAAGTAGTTAGGATAAGTCATTTTGATATGTGGGTTAGTATTTATGCATGAGGGTGGTCAAAGGCTTTTATAAAGCTTTAGTAGGCAAAATCTTCACTTGCTCATTCATCTGGATCAAACAGCTGTCCAACTGATGTAGCAGGCTAACGTGTGTGTGTCACACTGCCTTTCCACAAGATGGCTTTTGCAGCTGTGAGAACTGCAGCATGTAACAGAGCAGAATGTGTTTTTCTTGTCTTCCAAGGCATTGTTAAAGCACAGCCCTGTTGGCACATACCTTCTGGCTAGTGTTTTTTTTCCACCATGAGCAGAAACCTCCTGCTGTATTTTGGTCACTGTCAGCCAGAAGCACCATAGAAGCTGCTCTGTCTTAGTCCTGCCAACTCACTGCCCATCCACTTGAGACATAGTTTCTACATGCTTTGTATGCTCATTCAATGAGATAAGTGAAAAGTTATAATTGTGTACAAGCTGGAACTGGGGAATCTGTGGCCTCATAGTCCTCATGTTGTGCCATCTCCCACATACGTCTAGAATGTCGTGCATTAACCCATCAGCTGGTATAGTAGCAAACTGGTTATATGCAGGTTATGTATTTTACAGACTACAATAGGACTGTGAAATCGTGTGCTATTTAATTCAGCTTTCTTAGCTACTACTATTTTTTAAATGTATGCTTAGAAAGAAGTGCAAATCTGAAAATTGTAGTGGAATAACCACTTACTGCCTGTAAAAGTAGTACTTCATTGTATTGTCTAATCTGAAAGAACCTCAAGGATGATCCATATAATGTCACTGGTGCTAAAAGTTCTGTTTCCTTTTAAGCCTGCCTTATTCTTTATTTGATATCCAGTGCAGATTGAACAGAAGTGGATCACATGTACGTGAAGAGCCCAGTGTCATTCTGTGCAGCAATGGTAGTGGGTCAAACTGTCCCTGTCTTGCCTAGAATCTTAAGCTGCAAATAGGTTTTCTGGTTTTCCAAGAGAAGGGTGGCACATTGGAGGACAAAGAGAAAATAGTCCTTTCCAAGTGAAAACAAGCGTCTTCTATTTTATGTACTCGCCTACCTGCATTTTTTATTTCCCTAAAGTCTTTGCAGAACTCTTTATTCTCTTAACATCACCCAATTGACAAGAGCAACAGGCGCTTTTAAATTAGCATATTCGCTCACCAGAGTAGGAGATTGTCAAAGTGGCAGAGCTCACACAGATCAGGCATCAGGTAACATCTGCTCTGTCTAAATCTTGGCCTTTGTGGGCTCTATGAATACTATCATGCCCTTTGGGACAAAAATACGTCATATTCTTTTGCATGTTGAAGCTGACTTTGTTGCTATTCCATGGTCTGTTTTTCTTCTTTAAAGGAAAAAAAATAATGCCCCTACTCTGTCTAACAGCAATTCCCAGTAGAAACCAATAGCATCAGTAACCAAGGCCTTGCCTGGCTTCCTTAAGCACTTTGTCTTTAACTCATGGGGATAACTATTGTACCAGACCTTTCTTGTCATGGGTCTGATCAAAAGTCAGATGAAGCCAGCAGGTGCCATTTTATTGCTATCTGCAAATTTTGGGTTGGGATCCATTGCTTCATGCCAACCTGCAGATGTGTAAGCAGCTTATTGCAGCTTCAAGGATCACATCAAGGTTCTTGGTTCAGCAAGAGGAAATCATCTCAGAAAGTATTGGTTGTCCATGGGAAGATTTTTTTTTTATTATTTTTCTAAAAGACTTTTAGAAAGTACTCAGTAATTGCGTAATAAATAAAACCGGGATTTTGTTTGCACTGTAATGTTGTCTTTGTTTATTTAAGTGATTGTATGATATTTTTCCAGTGAAGGAATATTCTTCCCAGATTTTTTAATGTACAGTGAAAATGCAGTGTGTTAACAGTGTGTAGTATTGCCTATAGGTGGAAGATCTTGTAGTGATCATGCCTATATAGCACATTAAAAGTTTATTTTAAAAAAATTTATAAATCTCTCCCTTTTCTTCCTCTGATTGTCATTGTGTACTCAGGTTGTCATGAACAGCTAATAATTGAGGTGACCTTTCAGAACTACTTGTGTTTGTGTGTCTTAACTGTGTTGTGAAAGTAATCTAGGTTATAATTTGGTTTGGAGTCTGGAAAATCATGTCTCAGTTCTACCCTGACTAATTCTGATAATGTGCACCTGTACAAGGGCTGACATGGGTGTATGTGTGAATGATATTGCTGATGGTGTCCAAGGAATCCAGTTACTGCTGCTCACAGCATAACACTGGTGAGTCACTTTTTGCAGACTCTGTAAGAGGTGTTAATTAGGCTTCTATTTTGATTAGTATTTCACAGCATGATGAAAGCTGTGAACATCTGTATAATGTGCAGGAGAGCTTTAGTGGTCAAGATTACATTTCGCAGCTCCTTCCATAACTGGAAAAATCATTTACGTTTGTGGAAGTACAGTCATCACCATGGTTTCTGTACTTGATAACAAGTACAGGATTATTCTCCTACTTTGAAATTAAGTCTTTAGAGACAGAATGCAAAGTACAGGGCAGTCTTAAGTCCAGAGGTACAAAACATACTTTCAGCTTTTAAAGAACATGGCCTGAATCTATGCTCTGAGGAAAATTGGTTACTGCTCAGAGGGTGACACATTTGTATGCTTCTCTTCACCATCTCAATGAGGTTTTGTGCTTCATCTGGATGATACTTGGCTCAAGCTGGCAACACAAACACAATGTGGCAATGTTGGTGGAGTCTACAAATGACATCTTTTATCCAGGCTCTGATTCCATTTTACCTCTGCTACACTGCTGAGGTGTACTCTGGTGTATTCCGTCCTCTGCTGTTCTAAACTATTTCTGCTACCCTCAAGTCATACCTAAAGGGGTGTTTGAGCAGAACAAGCAAGGCCTTCACAATTGTTTAAAGAAACCAATTAAAGACCTCACCCCACACACTACTGCACTATCTCCCTGCAGAGCGGGGAGAACACTGAAACAGACCTGTCTGCACTACTGGTCTGAGCAAGTGATGAAGGAAATTAAAAGTGGGGAGTCAATTGTTTTTCATATATTTCTTTTTTAATGATCTGCAGTGATCCCAATAAAACACTGCATATTGCTTCTCTGTATTACTTATTTCCGGAGTCCCCTATAAGAAGGTAAGAAGAAAGTAAGGAAGGAAATTGCAGCAGCTGAACAAAGTTGTTGATGTGAAATGAAGCCAACAGAAGTCCTGCTGGAAAAAGAATGTTTGTACATTGGAAGGGATGACCATATACAAGCTGATTTTGTGCAGCATGTGATTTCCTGTCTTGAGCCTTGAGCTTCCTCTGACAACCAGATATACACAATTTACAGTTGTGGTGAATTCAGTGCTCTGCACCTTGTATTTAGTTCAGTGATAAGATTAGACCAAACGTTGCCTGTGCTTTCAGAGTCCCTGAATTGCAGTTATTACTGCTGATAGTTCCAAGACACGAGCTTGGTGAAGCTTGTTGGCAAGTTGACTATATTAATCCACTCCCCAAGTCTGCTTCCAAGAATATCAGCAGGATGGCTGGAGCTCTACTGAGTTGCACAAGCCATGGGGATGACTGAAACATGATGATTACTTGGAATTATAATATGTAATTAATATATAGGAAGCATTACAGGACTGTTTATAGAATAAAGGCTAGACTGTGTCAGGTGTTATGGGCTGGGTCTGGCTGAAATTTAGCTGTGAAAGAATAAAGAGGAATAAGGGAACCATTTACGAGTAAATAACTTGTTAACTGCGATGAAAGTTGCAAAAGTGTCATGGAGAAAGTGTGGAGATACTTTCAGTAAGGGCAGGCTGTGAATGCCAGTGAGGCAAGAGCCAAGTGTGAGACAATGAGAGAATTTAAGTCTATCAAGGAATCGGGTATTCTCTACCAGTCTGTAACAGATACTGTCCAGGGTCTCTCAAGGGACACAGAGAAGAGACATACAAGAGATAGCCCAGAGGAAGAGATTATGAGGAGAGACTAAAGAAACTTGCGGAGAATGCAGAGAGACTCAGAAGAGAGGTCAAACAAAACCATGGGGAGAAAAAGGGTTGATTACAGGAATACCTTGGGAGGAACACAGGTTACCCTACATCCTTACAGACTACATACAGTAGGCTTTGATCTGCTACACTCGCCTTTCTGATGCCTGGGTCAGACTGTGTGGTCTCCACATAGGACAAGAAATGTTAGGAACCACTACACGTACCAAACCAACATTTCTTATGGACTATCCCATGGAACAGGAAGGTCATTTTACTCGTTGTTGACATCACACACATCCATGTCTAAAGTGTTTTTGGATGTGACTTCAGTTAGACTCTGCACTTTCAATTTGGTCTTTAACTGCAAAAACCAGCCCTGCACTCCCTGTTCATTATTAATTAATTATTGTTAATTATTTTAAAATGCAAGGTTATGTGATACAGTTGTATTAAATTATTGTAATAAAAGCATTCCAGTTAGTAACTTTGTTCGGCTAGGATGGACAGTGTTTTCAATGTATTACCAGTTCTGTGAGAGTAAGGGCCATGTAAATGATGTCTTTGGTTTTTGTTGTTTGTTCGTAATCACCTTTCAGCACAAATGTAGTAAACTTTCCTCTGAAATAATCTTATTAATTATTTCCATTAATTAGATCCACTAACAGAGAGGCTAGCCTGTAAGATTTTGTCATCTGTCTATCGTGTCCTCACATTACGCGTATTTTTATTTCCATATTAACATAGAATCATTTAGGTCATTGAGTGCAACCATTTAACCTAACACTGCCAAATCCACCACTAAACGATATATTTTAAATATCTCCAGGGACAGTGACTGAACCACTTCCCTGAGCAGCCTGGTCTATGATTGACAGCTCTTCTAGTAAAGAATTTTTTCATATTAATGCAGTCTAAACCACCCCTGGTGAAACTTGAAGCTGTTTCTTCTCATCCTCTCATTTGTTACTTGGGAGAAGAGACCAGCCTCCAGCTTAAAACGTCATTTCAGGTAGTTGCAGAGAGTGAGAGTTTATCCAACCCTGCTTTTCTCCAGGCCGAACAACCCCAGTTCCCGCAGCTGCTCCTCACAGGACTTGTGCTCCAGACCCTTCACCAGCTCTGTTGCCTTACTCTGGACATGCTCCAGCACCTCAGTGTCCTTCTTGTAGTGAGATGCCCGGAAACTCAAGGTGTGGCCTCATCAATGTTGAGTATTCTCTACCCTGGTCCGGCTGGCCACACTATTGCTGATACAGGCCAGGATGCCATTGGCCTACTTGGGCACACTCCTGGCTTATGTTCAGCCAGATGTCAAGCAGCACCCCCAGGTCCTTCTTCACTGAGCAGATCTCCAGTCACTCAGTCCCCAGTCTGTAATGCTGCATGGGATTGCTGTGACCCAAGGGCAGGATCTGGCACTTTGCCTTGTTGACCCTCATACCACTGGCCTTGGCCCATCAACCCAGCCAGTCCAGATCCCTCTCCAGAGCCTTCCGGCCCTCCAGCAGATCAACACTTCTGCCCAACTTGGTGTCTTCTGCAAACTGACTGAGGGTGCACCTGATCCCCTCATCCAGATCATCAAATAAAACGTTAAGCAAAACTTGCCCCATTACTGAGCCCTGGGGAAGAGCCCTTGTGACCAACTGCCAGCTGAATGTGACTCCATTCATCACCAGTCTCTGGACATGGCTATTCAGCCAGTTTGTTACTCAATGAACAGTGCTCCCATTCAAACAATGAACAGCCAGTTTTTCCAGGCGAGTGCTATGGGAGATGGTGGCAAAGGCTTTGCTGAAGTCCAGGTAGACAACATCCAAAGCCTTTCCCTCATTCACTAGGTGGGTCACTCTGTCACGGAAGGAGATGAAGTTGTTCAAGTAGCATCTGCTTTTCCTAAATCCCTGCTGGCTGGGCTTGATCCCCTGGTTGTCCTGTATGTGCTGCATAATGGCACTCAAGGGGGTCTGCTCCATGACCTTCTACAGGCCGACAGACCTATATTGCCCCAGCACTATACAGATCCTCCTTCCAGCAGTTGTAGAAGGGCATCACACTGGTTAACTACCAGTCACCTGGGACCTCCTGGTTAGCCAGGACTGTTGTTAAGTGATTGAAAATGGCTCAGTGAGCCCTTTTGCCAGCTCCCTCAGTACCCTTGGGTGGATCCCATCTGCCCCCATAAATTTATGTGTGTCTAAGTGGTGTAGCAGATTGCTAATCTTTTCCCCTTGGATTATGGGGCCATCATTTTGTTCCCCTTCTAGGTCTTCCAGCTCAACAGATGTATTGATAGAAACATTTTGTCTTTTACTGCAGTAGCCAAATTAGGTTCTAGTTGGGCTTTGGCCCTTTTAATTTTCTCTCCATATAAACTTACATCTTTGTAATCTTCTTGAATGGAGTGTCAGTTTCTTCCAAAGGTGGTAAACTCTTTTCTTTCCTGAATTACAGTGAAAACTCTCTTGTTCAGGCTGGTTTTCTTCCCTTCTCTGCCCCCTTGACTTGTGTTTTGGCATACAGGGGTGGTACGTCTGCACTCTTAAGATTTTGTTCATGATTCTTAGATTTTTTTGTTTGTCAAGTAGGCACAGAATCACAGAATCATTTGGGCTGAAAAAGACCTCTGAGACCATAGAATCCAACCTTTGCTTGATTGCCATCTTGACAGCTTGACCATGGCACTGAGTGCCATGTTTGGTTCTTTCTTGAACACCTGCAGAGATGGTGGCTCCACCATCAGCCTGGGCAGCCCATTCCAATCTTTTACAACCCTTTCCATGAAGAAATTCATCCTGATCTCCAGCCTGAACCTCCCCTGGCACAGCCGGAGGCTATGTCCTCTCATCCTGTCACTAACTGCCTGGGTGAAGATGTTGACCCCCACGTGGCCACAACTTTCTGTCAGGGAGTTTTAGAGCAGTAAGGTCACTCCCGAGCCTCCTTTTCTCCAGACTAAACAACCCCAGGTCCGTCAGCCACTCCAAGTAGGACTTATCCTCTGGACGGTTCGCTGACTTCACTGCCCTTCTTTGGACTCATTCCAGCACCCCAGTGTGTTCTTTGAAGTGCCTCCCGTGGGACTCTCTCAACTAGACCAAAGTCTTCCCTACAAAAGTCCAAGCCAGTAGTTCTTCTAACCACATTCCTTAATTCTCCAAGACTCAGAAACTCTTATCATTTCATGATTGCTACAGCCCAGACGTCCTCCAGCCATTAATTGCACCAGGTTTACTACTATTAAGGCTGTTCTTCACCTATGTTAAACAAAAACAGTCCTTTCCCTTACTTGTCTTTTGTGCTGTACCATGTGACTGCTTGAATAATTCTGATTTCTGATTCTGAGTATCAGCTGAGTTAAACAATTTGAGTTGCAGAGTCCAAGGTTTGCTCTGTCACTAAAAGGAGCTGTTGTGAAGAAAACTAAAAATGAGAGCATTGCATCTGGGAGCTGCTTTTAAGTGAGACTTTACTGCTGACCCCTACCTGTGCTGCTTATCACAACCCTGTAGTATCTACAACAATGTGAGTCATTGCCTTGTATCTTCTTGATTCTGACCCTAATCGTAATCCATTGCCTTTGTTTCCAGGCTTAACTTCAGGCCTGCCATGTCCCTATGCACCTGCTGTGTTACTACTGGACTGAGACTGACTTGCTGGCACAGAATCATGCCTGAAAAAACAAACAAACAGACAGACAAACAACTCTGCATCTTATTTCAGCTGTAGGTTTTGTTTCTATAGAGATTATGTGAAAATGGAGCTTGACAGCAAGTGACATTATTCTGAGATTACCAAAGTTGCTGAACTGCTGTGTTTTTCACACGTTGAGCTGCTGGCTGCTTGCATGTGCATCCTTCCTTCAGTTTTTATGTTTTCCATTTACAGCTGTGGCCGCCTAGTGGCTGGAAAAGAAGGCTGGCTCATGGGCGAAATGAAATTTTCCTACTCTTAAATAAATGACACATTAACTGAACCCAGAGCAATTATAGCAGAGATTATTGCAATTTCTTAATTTTTTAAAAAATCTGTGCTAAATGCTAATTTAATGTTCATCATATAATGATTTTTCTCCATATTTAATTTTCTTGTTACTGAGTCCTAGCATTTTGGTTATTTCAACAACAGCAACAAGGAAAATGGAAGATGTATTTGGACTGCTTGTGCTCATTTTGGTTTTTACATTTGTCTCCACAGAAGCATTTCTTCTTTCCTTCCTTGATCTTAATATCCCATTCCTCCTCTTTTTTCCTACTGACTTGAAAAGCTGAAATCTAACCATCAAGTATTTTGGTTTGAGTTTTGGAAACTTAGAAAACTCATGAACATTTTGATGCAAAATGAAATTTTTTCTGCCAGTGCCAGCACGTTTGGTCTTGATGCAACCAGTCAGACAGTGCAATCCCCAGGGTTCTGAAGGGGCTAGGTCTTCATGTCCTCTCTGCCCAGAACTGCCAACCGTATCCAAGTCTCAATGAGCCAAGTCACTACTGGGTTACAGGGAAGGTCCTTCAGCCTTGTGAGGACTGAACGCCCCCCATCTTAGCCCGAGGTGGGCCCTTGTTCAATAGAGAGACCGAGTATAAGGAAATTCCTCCAGAAATGGATCCATCCCACAGGCAGGCACTGATCCTGTTTTCCTTAGGTTCATGTCACCCTGTACTGTCCCCCACAGCCTTAAATCCTCATGTTCCCTTCCCCCTGTGTCTCTATGGGGCAGAACTGGGGACTGTGTAAAGACACTCCTTCGACAGGGAGTGCAGGAAGAGGGGAGGGAAATTTCCCCCAACCTCATTCTAGGTGTCTAGGACTGATACACTGGCAGGAATCACCTCACATTCTCTTTTTGCTGGGAACACAGCTCCCTCATGAGGCAGACTGCAGCAGGGCCATTAGAGGCTCCAGATTCAGCTAACTAATGGGATACAGAAGCAAAACAACCTGCAACACCAAGGAAACAGACATAACCATCAACCTTCAGCACAGGTACAACTAGGAGAAGATGCCTGTCTTGTAAGAAGCGGGGCTGGGGAGAGGAGCACTAGATACTGTTGTTTTCCAGGAAGGCCTGGTGCCCTGATGCTTACTAGCCCTGCTCTGCTCTAATTGCTAGCCCAACTGTTTTCTCTACACCAAAAGAATCCAGGCTTTTCTTCTTCACCAGGCTCTAGAGACTCTGTTGCTTAACTCCTTAGAAGTCAAATCACAGACTCACACCCCTATAAACCCTGCTGCCCACCTAGCATGCTTTTTTACCCCACATGGTGATGTCATTGATGTGCGATAGATGTTCAGGGGGATCACCCTGGTTGGATTAGACCATGACAGATGGTAGGACTGTGCTTACCCACTATGGCAGTTCATTCCAGGTTTACTGACACCCCTTCACATGAAAGCAGACTTGCTTCTACTGCCAAAGGAATTGAGAAAAAACCATTGACAGTATCTACTGTAGCATACCACTTGTCTATCCTTGACTCCAGCTGGGTGTAGGAGCTCTAGCATATCAAGTACAGGAGCACTCAGCAGCAGTGTAGCTTCTTAACTGAGGACACAATAGTCCCTATTAACTTTCACCCTCTACCAGACTTTTTCACAGGCCATGTGGGATGTTTAAATGATGCTGATCCCTCTTTGCGTCTCCAATATGTGAATCAGCCCACAGATGGGAGCCAGGGAATCTCACTTGCTGCGGTATCACTGCTGGTGCACTGTCGTGGTAGCAATCGGCACCTGCTGTTCATCTGCCCGATAAGGTCACAACAGAGGAATGTTCTGAGAGGCCAGACAAGATCAGTGGTTAAATCTTCTCTATATTAATGGTGGCTAAACTAAAAGTTCATTAGTACCTTTTTGAGTCCTTGATGTACACTATCCTCAGGTAACCTATGCCAAGGATACATGGGGCCTCCAGGACTCTCCACAATAGGGTGCTTTTGCCACAAACCCAACGATATCAGTTAGTAGTATTAAACAGTTCGCATAAGGGCGAACCGGAACCTTGGGAGTCCGTGCAATAAAACCACCAATACCAATCTCAGAGAAGAGGGAGGCATATTTTCTCATTCTCTCTACAAGATAGCTTCCCCAGCACAGTTCAGTGCACATGGCAAATGTTTGTATTCACATGTTCTGAGGCTCCATGAAACAAAAAAGTGTTCAGTGCAGGAAGACAACTTCAAAGACACAGAAGCCTACCAATTAATAACTGCTATATCTATAGCGTGTTCAATTCAAAACTCACGTTGTCTCAATCCACATGTTGGGTGCCAAAAAGAACTGTGGTGGCTTGATCTTGGCTGGGTGCCAGGTGGCCACCAACAGCTCTATCACTCGACAGGACAGGGGAGAAAATAAGATGGAAAAGCTTGTGAGTCAAGATAAAGACAGTTCAATGAAGAAAACTAAAGGCCGTGCATGGAAGCAAAGCCATACAAAATCATTTATTCTCTCTTTCTCATCATCAGGTGCTGTCCAGCCACTTCCTGGGAAGTAGGGCCTCAGTATATGTAGTGATTACTTTGGAAGGCAAACACCTTAATAAACAAATTCCTTCCATGATCCTTAACTTTTATTTTATTGCTAAGTACAACATCATATGGTATGGAATGTCCCCTATGATTAGTTTGAGTCAACTGTCCTGGCTATGTCTGCTCCTAAACTCTTGCCCATCTGCAGCCTACTGGCCTTTGGATGGAGTTTGAATAAACAGCCTTGATGATGTGTGAGCCCTGTTTAGCAATAACCAAAACACTGGTGTGCTATCAACACCATTGTAGCTACAAGTGCAAAGTACAGCTCTATAAGGGGAAAGTTAACTCCATCCCAGCCAGACCCTGTAGACTCACCATGCTCATCTGTGAGTCCAGTGTCCCCCAGCTGCAGTCATGATCCTGTCTCCCTCCACTTCACCCCTGCAGTGTCAGGTGAAAGCCCTGTCCTCTGCCACTCCAGGATGACCTTGACACAAACCCTTCCCTTTCCCCAAAGCAAGGGAGTCATTGAAATCTCCTTCCTTGGCGCCACACAGCTGACAATTGGCTCTGCTGGCCACTTTCCACTGTGCTTTCCTCTCCAGGCCCAGGGAGCAGGGCGGAAACCCGCTAGGACCTGCCTGTCACAGCCATGAAGGTTTGTTCTGCTTCCTAATGGGCCTAGAGTTGCCTTCGTCATTGGTCTGCTTGCCTCAGGTCCCTGAGCCACTTTTGGAAAGTTGCAGAGACAGCAGCAGGGATGGGATCTGGTTCTCTAAGTGGCCACCACAGATTACTCCTGGTTATATCCCTCATGGCTGCCACCAACTGTAGCAGTAAGAACTGGCTTACAGGTTTTGTATCTGCTCCAGGGACACACAGTGTACAGCTGGCCAGGCTTTCAGCAGAGCCGTCCCTTGGAGCAGCTGCCGGGTTGCAGAGCAAAGTGGCAGATTTTCTCTCCCCAGGATCTGTTGCCCTCTGCTGAGGTACAGCCAGCAGCTGTTTGTGAGCCTACTGTGGGCTGATTTACCTGCCTGGCATCTCTTCCTTGGTAAAGAAGATTGCACTCAGGCAACCTGCAGCTTCCCCTTCCTAGTGCCAGGGAATACTCTGCAACATTCGGCTTCCTCTGAGGGAAGCCTGGGCACAGGTGGGGCCTCTCAGCCAGGCAGTGCCCTGAAGCTCAGATCTTAATCCTGCCTCTGTGGGCTTCTGCCTTCACTCCTCACTCTCTTTTGGAGGCTTTGCCACCAGGCCTGTGAAGGCAGCATTGCCACAGGAGCACACTGAGAGCCTAACAGGCAGCCCTCCTTGAGCTGAGTCACTGCCCAGCTGCTTTGGAATACCAGAGAGCTAGTCAGGCCTTCCAAAGCAGTGATTGTCCTGGAATCCAGCCCTGGATGTGCTGTGGGTTCAGGGCTTGGATCCCAAGAGGAACCCCTGAGACCTGGTGCCAGTGCTAACTCCACCACCCACCTCACAGTTCCAATACTGCTGAGAAGGAAACAGTGACAGCACTTCCTGCCCCAGGAAGAAATGTTTCCCAGTCCTGGGGCTGCTGTGTTCGGCATTTCACCCTGTGATCTTTGTTATCCAATGCTACCCAATGTTAACCAGTGCAATGGGGACAGGTTCTTTTCAGGATCCTTTACAGACTTGCAACAGGTCACAGGGCTGTAGTTACAATCAGATCTTTATTATTATATAAAGTGAGTCCTTTTCTAACTGAAAATCTTTTAGAGACACTACACTATCACTCTGGATAACTTCAAGCATAGCAGAAATATTTAGAACAGCTGTTTCAAGTTCAACAGTATCTAAAGCTGGAAAATTCTATGAAAATTTTTCATTTGCTTGGAGTCAGTTATCTCCTGAGTCTTATAGTGTAATCACATGTAGAAAGAAAGAACTACTGTATTTGATATGCTTTAAGCTGCTAATAATTTCAGTGGAATTTGGTCATTTGACTGAGTAAAATATTGGAGGGAATGTCATTACATTAGGGAATCTTTATGCTGCTGTGAATTAATTTAAAAAACAGAAAGAAGAATACGTTTCAAACTGAAGATTGTGATTTAGCTCAGATCATGAAAAAGTTGCCTTTTTTTATGGAAAGGCAACTGTGGTTTTTTTTATATTCTGTTTTCAAGATAAAACTTTAATGAAGCAATAGATCCTTTCCTCTTCTGTCAAAAATCTGTTCCTTGCTGTTCATTTTCTGCTAGAATATTTATTCCAGTTTAAAGTATTGTAAGCATTATGGGGGAATAAAAAGATCTGTGAAAATATAATTTGCAATTCGTAGAAAAGTGTTCAGCTTAAGGTTTACTCTCAAAAGAGATGAATCACTCATTAAAAGCTCTAATCATGACTTTTTAAAATAGGGAAGGTGGTCTGAAGAAAAGATACACAACTGAAAATGATAGGTAGGAGGAGCAGCTTAAGACATGAATGTTACAAGGTCTCCCTGTTTGGCAGAGAGCTTTGTGAATTTACAAAGGATCCAGCATAATTCTAGTTTAAAAACCCAAGCTCAGCATCCACTTAGAAAACTACAGTATGTCAAAGAATTGTTACACTTGTAAATACAGAAAATGTGGAAAAGCTGGATTTAATTAGGAATGGCTTCTTTAAAGCAGCTACTTCAATGATGTAAGAGAGAGGTTCAGAGGTTGCGAGAGCTTCACAAGATTTGGTACTTGGAGAAAATGTCAAAGTTGGGATATTACAGAAGAAGGTGCAAAAAATTCTGAAAATGACAGTTTAAGATTGCATTAAAGGGAAAGCCATGCAGAATAATCAAAGGAGAGATTTTTCTTGTGTGATTTTCCTGATGGCAGGAAGGCCAATAATCTGTTTGGAAGGGTATCCCACCCAATCATTTCCATCTCTAGAATGGCACTCTGGGCAACTTTTGGTGATTAGTTCCTGGTGAGTACATGCATTTAAATGTGAAAGAAATCTGAATGACAATTTAGAGATGTAAAATAATAATCCAGAAATGGATGCCAAGACAATGTGCGTATGCTGCTGTACTTTGGACAAATGCAGTGTGATCTGTCATGCAGGTAACAATAATGCAAGAGAAAAGCATGACAGTTCAGATAGCTTGAGTGTGGTATAAGTCATACCCGTGGAGGTAGTGCATCAATCTACAGAACTAAAATATTTTCTCCTGGAAGCTGTACCTGCCCAATTAAATGACAAGTCTGAAAAACTCATAAGACCATCTGCGTCCCAACAGACATGGGAACACCTTGTCAAATTTACATCATTGTAATTTCATCAAACCCCATTGCACTGCTGGAACTGCACAGGCAGCTGAAGAGAAAGCAGATGAAGAAGCTAAATAAGGCTTCTAGCCATCCAGTCCTTTTAGGCCCCGTTGTGAGGGAGAAAGTGTATGTGGATCCGCCTAGTTACTGCATGCCTTGACAGGAAAAGCCCACTTCATCTAGGCTTTTCTGCAAGTGGTGTGAATATCACTTAATTGTTTTACCAGGAGTTAACAGCCCATGCATAATTATTCCTTCTAGAGGGGAATCACACTCTCAGTGCAGGGTATGCTGCTCCCAATTTTTTATCATTTTGTAGTAAAAACCACTGTTGACAGGGGAGTGCATTCATGCTGCCATCAAGAGGGGGCAGCCTTTGTTAACGGCATCTCTCCTCCTCACAGCACAGTGCTGTGTCTGCCTTTTTGGGGTGTATTTTCATGCCAAGTTCTTGTCACACAGGCTTCTCACCTGTTTGCTAAACCGTTGGTTTTTGTTGTAGCTGTTCAGGACAGATACTACCTTTTGGACTGAGCTAGACCAGCGTGGAAGCTTTCTAGGTAATATGGTGATGGGGTTGGTGGCAGTTGATAGTTACCTAATTAGTATGGTAGGTAGTTAGGTCTGCTTTGATCACACAAAACCCACGACATTAATACTAATAGGAACCAGGTGTCCTATAGAAGTTCTCGTACACTTTGGTCTTCTTCAGTCAGACAAGTGAATCCCAGCTATGTTTAAATCTCCCATTGGATGGATGATCTCATGGGAGTGTTTCAGATTACACCAGCAGACCTAGATAAGCAGTGAAAACTGGATCTGTTTTAAGGCCAGATATCACCTTTACCCATTCAAGATTCTTTTTCTTCAGTTGCACCTAATAATTTTCTCCTTTATTTGTTATTAGAATATTGCCTTTGTACTTCTGTGGCTTGAGTTTTAGATTTCAATGAGAATCCACTTGCAGAGGGCATCAATGAAAACTTAGCCAAGGACTTTTGAAATATATTTAAAAGTTTTATTGCCTTCAGTTATCTGTGTACCAGACCCTATTTTTTTTTTTCAAGGATCTGGGTCATAATTGAATAAATGCAAGATAAAATTCATCTCCATAAAGTGCAGAGGTCAGCTCCAGCTCATTAGTGATCAGTCTGGGTTCACCAACATTTCCACTGAGGTCACATTCCCAGTAAAATTGGGTCAGAAAAGGATCGTGAAACTTTTAATGAAAACAAATGAGGAAACATCCCTGCACTATGTTTAATCAGAAATCTGTGTCTCTTTGGGGTTTTTAACTCAAGAAGAGCAAAGAATGAAGAATAATGTATCATCAGATGCAATGAAATTTTAGGCAACTACTCTAAAATGTAAAACATGACAGTAACCCCTCAGATCTCTACAAAGAATGGTAAAATTTGTTACCCTTGTACAGCCTTCAGATGCCCTGCAATTAGAAATGTAACACTTTGAGAAAACATAGAAATTATCTAGCTGGATGATAGTGAACAGATCTAGGTATTTGCTAAGTTTATGATTGTGCTCAGCCATAATCCAGAATCTCAGGTTTGCAATTTACCACATTCTTTCTCCCAATTCAGTGCTATTGTTGGAAGACTTTTCCAGTGAGTCATCCATACTTTTCCAACAGGGAATGAGGCATACAGCAGTCATTTCGACTTACATTAACAAGTGATTGACAAGCATGCTTTGTTGTTGTTGTTGTAGTTGTTTTAGCGACATAAAATGCAATGGAACTACACCTTGGATAGGCCAGGGAAAGCTCATAGGCATCTTTCATTTCTTGACAAAAGCTGAGTCTGGTCTGCTATGTCTATCCAATGGAAAGCAAGTCATGTTAACGCTGGATTTCAGCATAAGTTATTTCATTTAGATTATCTCATTTGCATTATTTTTCCTATGTCACATTATGCAGCCAGCCTAATTGGCTATAAATAAGCAGTATAGGTGCAAATGGAGGTGCCCATGTCTTTACTAAGGAAAGATATTTCGTAATCTGGATTAGATTCAGAATAATATTAGGAAATTAAGAATAAAGTATTCCCCAAACCACTGGAGGCCGAATGGTAGTATTCTCTGAAATGCGTGAAAGCTGGGAAGGAAATTATCTTCCAGGTAAAATTAGTCATGTTGTTATAGTTGACTCAATACTTCTATCAACTATTTCACTTACATGCCCTTCTGCTCTCCCAGAGGCCAGCTATGACAGAAGGCTTCAGGAAGCACAAGGCTAATTATTTGCATGAATAGCATTTTCACGCCCTCTAGCAATAGCATCTGAATGTCTCAGTCACAGAGAGTTTTCAAAAAGAGCTATCCTCTGAACCTCGCAGGCTATGAACCACACACAGCATTCTTAGGACAGTAAGAGGCAGTAGGAACAAAGAGTGAAAATAGAATCACCACCACCGACTCAGCACCTGCTTCCACTCAGAACAGCTTCAGCACAGCTTTTTGATCTCTTTCCCAGCATGGCTTTTGTACAGATTAAAGCTGAGTCTTAGTACGTGGGTTGGATTTAAACAATTATTATGTGTTTTGCAGAACTGGAACATGGAGATGGGATCCAAAACCGAGTAAGTTATTTGACTGACTTATTTTTTGTGTTATTGCTGAAAAAATTGTTGAGGAATTCCATGCAACTGCTCATGCCGTATTTCCTGTTACCCAGATAGCAGTGGTGAGGAATTTATCCTCTACACTGGCTGAAAGGGACCTCATTTAACATTCAAAATTCTCTGGACAGTTTTGATTATTTGAAATGGTATGGCATGTTCTAGAGATAAATGTTTTTAATCCAGTAGTGACTGAGTGGTTGCTTTTATAAGCATTTTTATGGATTAGTAGTACTAATAGTTACATTCCTGGATTATTTGTCTTTTTCTTTTTGCAGATATTCTTTTTGCCTGGCATTTTTTTTCCCAAATACTTCTAAAAGTCAGAGTTTACACTGCAAATGTTTAAATTAATTCTGGAGGGATGAGTATACATATGATTTATCTAAACCCACTTAAAATATTTTCAAATACCCTGAATGTTCTAGTTTATTTTGCCTTTGTTACAATCAGAGGAACCTATTTTCCAAGTTCATTTTCTGCAAGCTTCTGGCTCTATCTGCCTACACTAGGTTCACTGATGGACCAATACCACATCTGCAGCATGCACTTGAGCTCTGTGATGAGATAATTTTAGTTAAGCAGGTGCAACATATGTAAACCTGGTGTAATGGTTTAACCCCAGCTGGCAACTGAGTACCACACAGCTGTTCACCCACATCCCTCCCCATGGTGGGATGGGAGTAAGAATTGGAAGCAAGAGGCAAAACTTGTGTATTAAAAACAGTTTAATAATTGAAACAAAGTTAAGAATCATAACAACAATAATAATAACAACAACAACAACAACAGCACCATACTAATAGCAATAATAATAATAACCACAACAACAACAATAGTAATTAAAAGGAGAGAGAGAAAGGAATAAAACTGAAGAAAAATAAGTGATGCACAATACAATTGCACACCATCTGCTGATTGGTGCCCAGCCCGCCCATGAGCAGTGACTGGTGACACCTGGCCAGCCCCCCCCCCAGTTTATACACTGAGCATGACACTCTGTATTGTGGAAAATCCCTTTGTCCAGTTCACATCAGCTGTTCTGCCCCTCCTAGCTTCTTGTGCACCTGCTCATGCGGCAGAATATGGGAAACTGAAAAGTCTTTGATTTAGAGCAAGAACTACTTAGCAATAGCTAAAACATCAGTGTGTTACCAACAGTATTTTCCTACTGAATCCAAAATACAGCACTCTACCTGCAATTAAAACAAAAATGAACTCTATCCCAGCAAAAACCAGGCCAGGATCCACTTCTTATTCCATACCATTTATGTCCTGCCAGGTGCCATGCACCCCAAGAGCCCATCACACTTTCAATCTTTTAACAGATATACCCAACACTATAAATCCCTAGGTCTATGCACCCTTCCTACAAGAGTCTGTTGAGTTCATTTAGTCCATGACCTTGGACTGTCATAATAGTCTTTCAGGCAGGAAATATGGTCTGTCATGTTTGTTGTGTGTTGTCACGATTGTTGCGTGTTGTAGACAGTTCTGATTCCATCACCACTGCGCTCATCCAATTTCATCAAAGTTCATTCTTCATTACTGTGGCGATCAAAAATCTGGAGTTGTGGAAATGGATACTGTCAGGCACCCAGTGTGATGAAGGGTGAAATGATTATCATAGAAATTATAATATACAGTATGTATATATATGAATATAGCAACTAACATCACACAGTTTAATTCACTGACTATTCTCACCCAAGATGAAACCCCCTTTAGGTACACAGTGGACTTCCCCATCCTCCTGCATTACCCACCAGACACACCCAGGGTCTTAAGCAAAAGGCACCCCACAGATAGGTTTGCCTTTGCACAAGATAAGGATAACCCAAACTGTTACCATATTCTTTGTGCTAGAGGAATGCTATCTCTTTCTACAGTACAGAGAAGTTTTGATTGGACAGGGCCAGCCCAACGGGCATTCCCCAGGGTTGGTTAGACAGGTATCCTTTGCTAAATGCATATCCGAATGGTTTAAGGTCCCACCACCCATTGCTGTCAGCGTAGTCTTAATTTAACAGCCCACTGTATTGTCCAATTTTCCTGGAGGCTGATGCATGTCAGGGAACATGATATACCCAGTCAAGGCCAAGCTTTTTGCCCCAAGTGTTGATGAAGTTGTTTCAGAAATAAATCTTGTTGTCTGACTCAGTTCTGTCTGGCGTACCATGTTGCCGTAAGACTCAGGCACCACATTGCTTTCAAGGCTCAGGATAGCGATCCAGGCAGTGGCGTGGGGCACAGGATATGTTTCCAGCCATCTGGTGGTTGCTTGCTTCAACCTTTGTAAGAACTCAGTTCTTACCTTGGCTGGTTTGTGGAGTGTGATATATGAAATTTGACAGGCCTCCTCATATTTAAATTTCTGCCATCGTCCTCCTCCAGAAAGGTTTTAACAGCTTGGCTTGCTTAATTGCAGCACATTTCTCATATATGGATAACCTGTGTAATAGTGTCCCTTGTTGTGTCCACCCCTCAATCTATATATTGCCTCTCTTCCTTCATGGCTGGAGCTGTCATGGGCCCACCAAGCTATAGATAATTCACCTTTTGTTGCCTATCCAAATCTACCTGAGCCACTGCAATCCTGGCAGCCTGAAACACCTGTTTGTTGCTCTGATATCCCTCAGTGGCCTGTCTCTTGAGTACTAGAGCATCTACATGGTGTACCTTCACAACCTCCACCCAGGCAGCAATGTCTTGTCATAATGTGGCAACTCAGAGGGGTTTCCCTCCGGACTGCCAGTTACTCTGCTTCCGTTGCTGCTACCACTCCCACATGGCATTTACTACCATCCATGAGTGAGTACGGAGGTAAGGTATTGGCTATTTTTCTCTTTCAGCAGTATCTAAAGCCATGAGATGGCTTTCACTTCTGCAAATTGACTCAATTCAGCTTCTCTTTTAGCAGTTTCTGCGACTTGTCATAGGGCACTCCATACAACTCTTTCCCTACAATACACCAGGCCGCATAAACAAGGCATTTTGCTTCTCAGTTTCTGGTAACTTGTTATGCAGTGGAGCCTTCTCAGCACCTGCCAATTCTTTCTCTAGAACATTCCAAAATGTTTGCCTTCTAACTAGTCCATGATCACTTCCAAGATTCCTGGGTGATTGGGGTTTCCTATTTGAGATCATTGTATGAACTGTTTTATAAGCTGCCAGTATCTCTTTACAATTGAAGTATGGTGAGCCTCAGATCCTCTGCATCGCCAGCTCCAAAAGCCACGAGATCGATCTTGAGTGTGCCCTAATGTTTTTTGCCAGAGGCTTCAGGCGGGACCATTCTCCCCAGCTCTGGTATAGAGCATGTTTTTTATATCTTTCCCTGTTCAGACTGGTGCAAGGGCTAGTGCATGATTAATCTCCTGTTTGATTTGTTCAAAGGCTTGTCATTGTTCAGGGTCTAGAACTTCCTATTATCCAAACAAGGAGTCACCTGCATTGGGCAGTTGTGTTAAATGTTATCCCAAGCAGTGTTTTTTTTTGTCTGTGTGGTGTTTCCCCTACAGTTGTCACCAATGTAAATGACATGGTCTTTTTGAGGAATAGGCTGTATTGATCCTGACGGGAAGACCACCATTCTCAATACAGTTAACCTGAGTACTCGCATGCCTGCGCTGTATGTACAGCACTGCTCCAAGGGCATGGATATCCCTGGGCCACAGGATAAACCCAGCCATCTGTGTGCAACAAAGCAGCCAGGTCACCCCACTTGGAACTAGCGATTGCATCTCCTGCCTTTAGCAGTACAGCAAGACGTTTTCAAGTGAACTTCGTTACTGTTTTGACTGCAGAAATAAATTATAGAGCAGTTCCTTGCAAGAAAAACCTGCAGTGGCTTGGAAGACCAAAAAGGGATAACACCTGCAATGGGCCATGGCTGCACAGCAGGCTGCATGTTGGACTCTGCCTGATCTTGAGAGCAAACAATTTGCAAACTGAGTGGTCACAAAACTGAAAGTTATCTCGTAAGTTATGTGACCAATAGTAATAAATAATTACTATGTTATTTGAAAATCAGAATCATTTATATTTAATTGAAACAAAGGTGTTAATGATATTAAGAGCCCAATGAATAATATTTTATCAGCTAGGATCCCCAGAGATGAATTTACGCTCTCAGGTTCATTTGTATAACTTGTTTTGCACATCCACTTAAAAATGACATGTTTTTTATTTCAGGCCTTTTCTTGATCTATGATTATTTAAATATTGGTAAAAGAAGAAGCTTTGCTGTCTTCCAAGCTCAAAACTCTCAGCCAGACAAGAAGTGTCATGGCCAGCATGGCACCAGGACAGTTTCAGAGGAAAAAGGAAAACAGTGAAAACTGGATTTTCTAGTCAGTAACTGTATCACATAACCAAGTTCTTAAAATACTCTGTGCTTATGACAAGAATTATGCTTTCAATAGACCTCAAATTATGTTTCCCATATCTGAATAAAAGATTTTTTTTTAAATCACCTGAGCACTCAGACCTTAACACTGTAGATCTAACCATGGACTCCGTCTTTCATCTTTCTGGGGAAGAAAAGAATGAAGGGGAGAGTCAGTTTGCAGTGGCTAACATATGGCAATGTGGTGACAATTTTTTAATCCAACTTAGCAGGAGAAGATTCTCCTGCTTGGGCTGTACCTTCTCTACAGTCTGCCAGAATCAGTGAGGATGTAACAGAGTTCTGGGCAGCAAAAGCCAAACTGCAAAAGTCAAACTGCTTCAGGACTGAAGGCCAAGTCATCCATTCTGCACAGTGAAGCATAGCACTGTCCGGGATCTACTCAGGATAGCTGCTTTGTGGGTCATTAGCTCTGAACAATAATCTGTTCAGGATCACTACAGTGGCCCATCCCATGTTCCTGAATATGCCTTGAATTTACCTAGGCACACAACTGTAGAATAGGATATGAGCTGTAGAATAGAATCAGTAATGTGAACATAATTAATTAGACATCATTGACATTTACCACTTCAGGTTTTAATCTAAATTTCTACCTGCTGTTATCACTTGTTTCTTGCATACCTAGTAAGAGTCCAGAACACTGTTGTGTTTTATAAAATTTAAAAAAATATATAATTCTTGTGTTAATAATCTAATACAGTAGAACAGGATAATACAGTGGAAAACCTATCTATGGAACAAGAAAATACAGAAGGTGAAAGTCAGTATAGCAACAAAACCTTGTGAATATCTGACAAAGCCCAAGTAACGGTTGTTCTTCTTGATTTAATATAAAAAAAACAGGAAACCAGTAATAGACAGTTTCCCTGGCACAAAATCCATGCAAAAATTCCTAGTTCAACTTCTGCATTCCTACTCTCAAGTTTCCACTCATTTCATGATATTTTATGTTCCAACTTTCCTAGGAAAGTCGAAAACCTGGCACAACCTTAGCAAAAACAGTGGAGCCATTCAACATTTACTGTCTTCGTGCCATGGAGAAGCATGAGAGCCAACAGGACAGGCTGAGGCTTGTGGTGGTAGTGGTGCTTCCTGTAGATCTTTCCTTTACCACAGACATGAACCTGACTTTAGATAACTCAATCTGAATATTAAGTAGGAGCTATGTTACAGAAAAGTATGAGTGAAACTCCACTCCAGGACAGTGCAGCTTTTTTGGTTGCAGTGAAATTTTCTATGCCTCTTGGCCCCTTTGTTATAGCAGTTTCAGTGATCAACTCAGCAGGCAAACCTTCCAGCAGAGGCATGCACTACAGCCTTTCCTGGATCACAAAAGGTTTGGGATAATTTAGTGAATATATTTGCAGGGCCAAGAAATCAGTCTCCAGGCATTCTCGCTCATAAATGAGAGTTCTCAGTTTTTACAGAACTCGACTCACACTGCAGTGTTTAACTCGTGACCTAACACCTCCACTTAAAACAATGAAGATTCTTCCTTCCTCCCTCATTCTCAGGAGAAAAAAATGGGATATGATAATGGGATATGATAAAAATCCAGGATTTAAAAAATCTGCATGTCAGTGTTAATTTAGGTTATTGATTTGTTTTTATTGCAATTGCTTGAGTAAGAGAGAAGATACTGTTTTCCACAACAAGACTTACTGAGCAATAGAAGACCCGTAATACCAGTGAATTTATACTACAGTGATAAACTACTTTATTTGTTTTTCCTTTTCATTCTGTTTATTCCATGTTCATGTTGCAAGAAGGATAAAACCAGAGATTATTCATCTGTGTAAGGTTATTAGCCAATATACCAGATTACTAGTATAAAATACACATCCAGGTGAGAAGCAGTATATTTCAGTTTTTCAGTCTACTTCCAGATCAGCTAACCAGTAGCTCATTTAAAAACCACCATTTCAAAAGATGCTTCTTCTAACACATGTGATGGTGCATTCCTGCTGTCTCCTAGGCTGCTCTGGGATCTCAGGAATTCTTGTTAGGCCTTGTCCTTGATTAATGGCTCTGGCCTGATGAATGTCCCCTTGAACTTATCAGAAATATCTGATCCTGGTCCATAGCAGGAAACTGTTGCCTAACCAAGGAAGGGGCAAGAGTTAACTAGGAGAATAACCCTGAAAGCCTTGGAACATTACTTGCCTGAATCATAGCCCAAGTGGAATAATATTATTGTTACTGAAATTTTGAGGATAATTACTAACCTGGACAGAGGCCAGGATAGAGACTGACTGATAACAAAAACCAAGAAACTTGCAACCCTGTGAACAACACAGTGTTGCCCCCGTGAGGCCCTTTGAGGCTTGTTCCTTGGCTACAGTGGCTGCACCAGCACCTCCATCGGGGTCTCTTGGAACTCACAAACCCACAGACATGAGAACTCAGGACCATCATCGAAAACTGACAACAAGGCCTGTGCTGGTACCCAAATTCCTTGAGGCTCAACCCTTCACCCACAGAGATGCAAAGACTTTGACATGAATCTTAACATGTACCCTTGTTTGTTTATTTCCATGCACACGTCTGTGGGTCTGTGTGTGTCTGAATTGATTCAAATACCCTCTATCCAGTAGAGTGTCCACGTTGTCATTTTGAACCCATTAATAAGTCACTGTTGTAATTGTAGTAAATCCTGTTGCATCTCTTTCTGAACGTGAAATCTGAAATCAATGATCAGGTGCTGCCAAACTTGTAAACATGAACCATTGACCAAGGGGCTGGGGTTAAGATTGTGCGCAGCTGCACCTAGGCTCCACGAGTTTAGAAAGCAAGGGGGTCCTCACTGAGCCTCATGACTCAACAGAAGGGTCTCCCTTACCCTTTTGCATCCTTTTCTTTTTACATCCTCAATGTGTAAACCATTCTTAACAGATTCTAATCTAATTTTTTATGTGTGCTTCATTATCCAATTGTCCTATGCATGCTTCATCTATGTAGTAGTAATAGAGTGAATCTTCCCACCTGACTTTGTTAAGTCATGCTTTCACAAATTTATACTGAACTGCTTTTGCCAATGCCTTCAATGGTGATTCTTTAAATTGCCTAAATCATTCATTTGTGACATCATTGAAAGAAATCAGCTTATTACAAGTTCAAAATGGAGACTTAGCTGTTTCTTCATGCCACTCAGAGAACCCAGAGTATCCTGGATGCTAAAATATGAGAGTACGTAGAAAAATTCAATGAAGGAAGAAGCAGCTAGAAAATTGAAAGACACAGCATGAGGCTCAGAAACCTCAACTCAAAGGTTTAAGCAAATCTGGTCTCCAACAATTCCTAATACCTCCTGCATTGCCCAGTCAGGGTTCTGGGCAGAATCTCTGATCTTCTGAGAGAAGACAAAAAGAGCACGGTTGTTTTTCTCACTTAAGAGAAAGCTTGAAGGCACTTGATTACTTTCTGTAGAAACATCAGATTACAAAATGCTGTTAGGTGAGGAACTTTTTGAGCTAAAACATGAAGTTGGCATAAGAACAAATGAACATGGACTTGCTGTTGATAAGTTTAGTGTAGAAATTTAGGAAGAGGGAGCAGGAGCAGGGAGGTTCCAGCAGTGCCTGCCCCCAGAGACAGACTGCCGGTCCGGCTTTTGAGAGAAGCATAGCTGAAATTTTCAGAGGGCAGTTTGATGAGGTGCCAGAAGGAGTGAGGCCTCCTAATCCAGGAACCACTGCCAGTCTGGGTTCTGTACCTCAAAGCTTATCAGCAAAGGCATCTCTTCACTACAAAACATTTGCTTGGCACTCCAATATATGGCAATTCCTGTCTTCAGAATACATTACTTACTGTGGAGGTGAAACACAACTTCCTTGTCACAATTTGAACACCTGAAATGACAAGTTTATTTTCCAAGAATTATTAACTGGAAATGATGCATACAAGAGATTTTCGTACATGGGTTGTCCTAGGTCATATTGCTGATAGCAGCCTGAAATGCAGACCTCTGACATCAGTTACTGACAGTAGTCTGTCCTGTGATCAGCCATGAGGCAGTGATGGCAGCTGACATCAGTAAATGTCAAGCAGTTAATATATTTTCTGTCACAGAGATGTGCTTATTCTTGTATCTTCACTATTATTTTGCGAATCTTCTGTCAGAGTAGCTACAGAATTCACACTATCAATTTGTAAGGGAAAACAAATGGAAGAGGCATGACAGGATTTCTCTAATGTAATCTTCAAAACCTGGTTACTTTCACCTTCCTGGGTAAAAGGACCACATTTCTTTCAATATTATGAGTAGAACAGTGTTTGTTATGCCCATGTGGCACAACTCAGTATTTTTAGGACTGAAAAAGCAAATGACACTGATCTCTGTATAGCCAGTCTACCTCTCTTCTCTGCACCAATGTGAGAAAAACAGGGTATAGCTTATCTCACACTCCCTTTCATGGTGCATGTTTCTCACCATGTTCTAAAAGAGAGCTTTCCACAAAAACTTTACCTTTAAAAACTTTTTCTCACAGGTGATACATGAGAACTGCAGGTAGGGATGTGATGGCGATAAGAGTCTGAGAGGAAAACGGTGTCCTTATAGCACCAGGTGGCCCCACTCAGGAGTTGTGCTTAGCATCAGGGAGGCACCAGATCCTGGGTCCTTGGGCTGTTTTATACTATAGTACATATAGTACTGTAGTACTATGCTAGCCAAAGGTCTGGTCTTGGAGAAACAGCTGTTTACAAACTGCTTGGAGAAGCTCTAAGCTTCTTTCTCTCCATCTGACTGCTTGTGGCCTCAACACTTTTCACTTTCTCAGGCACTGTGCCCTTTCTGCCAGCCCTGGCTGAATAATCAAAGTTATTTTCTCATCCCAGAAGACAGAACGGAAAATGTTCATTTTCTACTCACAAACTAGCTCTCCTTAACTTGTTTTTCCTAACAGACCTGTATCATGTAATAAGAAACTGACTAATAAAATTCACATTGGAAACCTCCTTCCTCACACTCATGAAAGAGCTTGCGTGAACCTCAGTGAGAACCAGTCTAGCAAAGCAGATGAAGGCAGACTTTTACACAAGAAGTTTCTAAATTAATCTCACACATAGGAGAAAATCTCCACTCTGCCAGGTCAAAGTGACCACTACCAGACATTTCCATTCCAAGCAGGAGTAATGCAGCTAGAATGTGCAGAGCCAAGGCTGACAACAAAGAATCTCTCACATTTTTTCCACTTTAATTTTTGGGCAGCCCTGAAGCAATTGAAGTTTCTCCTACCATTTGGAATGATGGAAAAAAAAATTATTTTCAAAATCAAATAACAGCTATAATCCTTAGGTGGTCCTTGTATATCTATGCTGGTTCCCATGACAGTAATTGATAAATATCCTCTTGACTAGATCAGGTTGCACAAGTAATCACACTCTCACATATAGCAACTGACCTTAGGAATACCATACCTCAATTGTAGAACTGATTATTCTGTTGGAATATTTCAAGATAGAACCAGCCAATTATAGTTAAAAAAAAAGAAAAAAAAGGTTAAGTGCCAATTTTTCTTTTCTAGGGAAAATATAGGGAAAAAATTGAAACAGGAAGCTTTCACCACTCATTAGCAACACCTGAGATTACCATGTTACCTTACTGAGGACTTTCTGAATGTGAAAGTGAGGGATCTGGTACTTAAAAGCAGTGGTATTTTTGTTCAGAAAATTAAATACAAAAGTTCTGACTTCTTACTGTTCCAATTTGACTACAGCAACAGAATTTGATTGATCATGTTGACTGTAACAACAGGTTTTTGCAAAAGTGCTAGGGCAAAAATGTATTGTTAATATAGACAGAGAAAATAGTCACCTGAAATACGTGTAGCATTTAATAGCCAGTGCTCTAGAAGGGGAAATGGAAATTTAATATTCTTACAAGGACCTCCTATTTTTCCAGAAGGAATGTGTAGGAGATTCTGTGGAAAGTGTTGACCATCTGAGGAAAGCTGGAGTACGTTGTATAATCCAGCGTGTTGTTTTACACTTTGCATGGTTTTATCAAAACAGAGCAAAACTGCAAAATTGACTTGGCTTATCTTTTTCAATGGTATTCACATTAAAAAAGAAACCGCACTGCAGCTTTTGTGCCAGAGTATGGGTGGTTTAAAAAACATGTATCTCTCATTCCTAAGTGACTCATACTATTTCCTGTTTTCTCTAAAATACTGTACAGCTTGCAGGTCTGTCCTAAATATCAATATGAAAAATCATGGATATTATGCCACTTTCTATCCAAACTAGAGAGATAATCTAAATATTTATTCAAAGTTAGAACACAAGCATCTGAGCACAAAAGGAGATCCAGTACCACAAGCAGGCAAACAGCTACCAAACCTCCCTCAACTTGTTACTTCTTTTGTCGTTCAATGCCAGAAAGTGGTACCTGTATGCAAACAGATGTTTCTAATCAGCCTTATTCAGTCTAGTTTGCTACCTGTAATTTACAGTCTGTAATACCATACTCATTTCCATGCAAGTATAACTCACAAAACAAGATTCATGAATAACTGCCAGGGCACCTTCTTCTTCTTTTGTGTTTTGGACAAAAGTTCTGATAGCCCTCACTCAGCCACTTCCTCTGCAAGTGATGAGCAGACCAATCAGATTTATTCAGAGCAAGAGAAAACACTAAATCCTGGTGTAGGAGAGTTAAATAAGTGTTGTGTTTTGCTGCAATTAGATAATCAAGTCAATTCATGCAAAAATGAGAAGGAACTGTTTTGGTCAAAGTCTGAATTTTGAGGAACATCTCTGTGTTCCTCCTTGGAGGTATAGATCTAGTACAACACCTTCTTGAAGACTCAACAGGTAAAGCTTTTTATTTGTGCTATATGTTTTACTATGCATTTTAGTTTCTTCTTTAGCTACTGTGGTATGGCAGGTGGGTCTCTGACTGACTTTAAGGAGAAAAAGCCTAGGTACAGTAAAACACATAAAACAGTCTGTAGGAGAAAACAGAGTGACAGAACAAGATGAAAATGTTGAATTTTTTTGTTGGCATACTGAAATGATGTCCCAATGGAAATGATGGCCAATGGAAATGATGGCCAATTCAAAGGCATATCCTGGAGTGAGACCAGCCTGAAGCATCTATTAAAAAAACCTCTATCTTGTTGATAGAAGTTCAGATAATGGTGACAATAACCCAAGAAAGATCAAATTAAAAAACAAATACTAAAATGACTGTTGATTATCATTATTCTCTGAAGACAACCTGCTCCCACAGGCCAAAAATTCCCACTAGAATGCCAAATCTAAGATTCTCCATTTGTCTTAAAACTCAGTCCAACATGTCACATCTCTTGAACATCTAAACCTCTTCCAAAAACCGTAATGCACAAGAAAAAGTTCAAACCAGCATTACAATCCTAAACAGGATTATCTCTCCTTTTCAGGTTTTCTTCCTCTGAAAGATAAGCATTTAAATAGATGGGGACATTCATGTTTTTAAGAGGCAGAAAATGAAACAACTTGCAAATAGTACCATCTCTTCTTTATTAGAAAACTCAGACTTTATACCAGTAATGGGTAAAAACATTTACAAACAACTCAGTTTCCTAACAAATGAATCCTGGACCTGAAATGGTGTGTTCTCTAAAAACTTGTTATTTCCAAAGTCTAAATTATACCTGATCCCCTTAAATTTTCTTGCTGGAAGAAAAGTCTTCTCAGTGCTGTGGCCTACTGAGAGAAAGTGGAGTGAATCATGAATCCCTGACAGAAAGATATCCCCTGGAGTTGTCTCCCAACTGACTTCCTGTGAGATCTGACTGTGGATTCAAATTTATCGTTCTGAGCTATTGGGTAAAAGAACATAGGTCAGTTTAGTTAGCAGCAAACTGCTAGACAACCATTAGACTTATGCACCACAAGACCCCCCAGACAAGAAAGAGTTGGGCCTGTTGGAATGAGTCCAGAGGAGGCACAAAGATGATTAGAGGGCTGGGGCACCTCCACTATGAAGACAAGCTGAGAGGGTTGTGTGTTTTAGGCCTGTAGAAGTCTCCAGAGAGACCTTACAGAACATTCCGGTACCTAAAAGTACCCTATAGGAAGGCTGGAGAGGGACTTTTTACAAAAGCAAGGAGAATGGCTTCAGATTTTGAGAGTAGGTTTAGATTAGATATTAGGAAGAAATTACTTACCATGAGGGTGGTGAAGCAATGGACCAGCTTGCCCAGAGATGTTGTGGGTGCCCCATTTCTAGCAGTGTTCAAGGCAAAGTTCGATGATACTTTGAGCAACCTGGTCTAGTGGGAGGTGTCCCTGCCCATGCCAGGGGATTGGAACTAGGTGATCTTTAAGGTATTTCCAACCCAAACCATTCTTTGAGTCTATGAAATGCTGAGATTCCAGGGCCTGATGAAGAAAAATCAGGTTCTCATTGGTGCGTCTTTGAGAAACAGAACATTCAGATCCCATGAGGTCCAGGAACTGATAGAGAAACTGGAAGCCTCAGCACCGTGCAGATGCCAGTCCAGTATTCAGGGCAGTCGGCAAGATTTCCTGCAAAGTCTGCACTCCCTGTATGTGACAGCATCTGCTCCAGGGCTGTGGGCAGATACCAGTCCTGCCTGCAACACCGGATCTGTCCAGAGGTGTTTGTGACGTATGTGTTTATGCCTGGTTTTAAACCCATGGTTTTCATGCTTTAGTTGACTCCCATTTATGGAGCACAGGGCAGTTGCTGCCAGAAAGTGTTTTGCAAGATAGGAACGTGGTCTAGCAAGGTGCTTAGCCCCCAATTTGGGAGCAAAAAATATCAAACCTTTATTCTGTCATAACAAACACAAGCCATGGGAGTTAAAACTGCTAACTTTCAAGTTAGTATGGTTGGCAGATGGCTTACCCAGGTCTATAATGCCAGTGTGAATACTGTAGATGCCGTATCTTTTTAGAAAGGGACCAGACCTTCAGTCATTTCTGGCTGACTGCTGTGTGCACATCTAGTGTTAAACAGCATAATGGCAGTGGGAATACAAGAACAATGGCAATTAGTTCTTATCAATAGCTACCCATTTTGACTTCTTTTGCATCAAGAATCTCAGGATGCAGAGAATCATACTGTGTAGAACCTGCATTTTCAGTGATCTAAAAGTGTGGCTGCGTACCTAGTTTGTGCCTGCCTTTGCTGCAGTTGTTCTCTTATGCTGAGACATTTCTGTGAAAATACTACCATACAGCTGTTGACAGGGAAATACTTTAATATACTACTGAAATTAATCAAATGTTTAAAATCTGAGCTAAATATCCCATTTTGCCCCTGAATGCTGTTAGTAGAAAAAATTTAACTGTTAATGAAGTGAAGAATCTGTCGCTGTTGAACCACTGGCAGAGCGAAAGAACCAGACGAGTTCGGGTGAGGCAGAAAATCTGAATTTATTATTTAATTCTAAAACTTATACAGACTTTCCAAAGGTCGTCCAGATTGGGTCAATTCATAACCTCCCCCTAGGCCGATAGGCCAGGTAGAATGTCCATCTTTCCAGAGACAGTTTTCAATAACATCCAAGCTTTTATCTCTATTTACAAAACATAGAAGGAAGAAGAGAAAAGTTCCCGTGGGAAAGGTCTGTGTTACCACAAGAATCTCTCTTGCAGTCAATATTAGGCTGAGGTAGAATACTGTTCCAACCAGTAAGCTCCTCTCCTCTCTTTGCCGCTTACTGTTGCATTCTAGGGTACTACATCCAAGAGACCAGATTTGGAAACATATCTTCTAAGAACTGATATGTTGTCTAACACTGGCAGTTCACAACCATTTGTTGCTTGAAGCAAACTTTCAGCTTACCAAACAGAGCTTGTAGACAAGTCTGTGGTGTTTTCCAGCCTTTGATTTGCTGATTGGTTGCATTTATCATAAACCACAAGGGGTTGTGAACTGTGATGCACTGCGGATTTTAATTTCTGTTACTGCAGCACCCAAACAGTGTAACAGTGGTAAAAACTGACGAACATGCTGTGTCATAAACTTTTTATTTTAAAAAGAGTAGGGACGTGGGAAGCCACTATTTACACCCAGAGCAAGTCCCTCATATAAGATGAAGAAGAGTAATGATCTTTCTAATGAGAAAAAACCTCATCTGCCATCTCATGATGACAGACAGTGATGCAATGTACTTCTGCACAGTGCCAAAGGAAAAGTCAATGGTGAGCAGATCACGCTTCTAATGACAATTTACATGGGTAGATAGTGATAGGACAAGGGCGTATGGTTTTAAACTTAAAAAAAATTAGGGGGTGCGTGCGAAGATTTAGGCTAGATGGTAGGAAGAAATTGTTTATTCAGAGAGTGATGTGACACTGGAATAGATTTCACAGAAAAGTTGTGGATGCCCCATCCAAGACCAGGTTGGATGTGGCCCTGAGCGTCCTAATCTAGTGGGTGGCACTGCTGCCCATGGTGGACAGGGCTGGAACAAGATGACTTTTAAGGTCCTTTCCCACCCACACCACTCTATGATTGCATGATAATGCTGAGCTGACAAAGAACAGTTCCCAAATTTTAGCACTGTTCATTTTTGCAGGATTTTGTCATTATTAATTTAATCATGCTTTGAATTTTCAATATGTTTAAAGACACTACATTTGTTAATTAACATTATTAATTCCATTTGTTAGAGCTCTTTAAAGCATGATTTCTGGAGATAGTAAACATTTAACTGTGTTTTGCTGAATGGATGTTCTGTAAAGATTTATATAATGCTGAAAACTAATAGATAACCATGAAAACAAGTAGTAGAAAGTTACTTTTTTTTACTTTGAAAATGCCATTTTCACAAAGTCTTGTGAGATTCCTAAGGTCATAATTTTAATGCATTCATCCAGCTAGTGTGATGATCTCCTGCTCAAACCTCAGTTTGGCACATGACTGCCATCGAAAATCTGGGCCTTAACATCTCTGGAACAGGACTTTGATGCCTGAGTCAAAAATCTTTTACATTTGAGACAGATAGGCAGGACTGTAAAGCTCCCTCTTGGTCAATCCTGAGTATGTAATCCCACTAGGTGTATGAGGCTACTTGTGGAATTGTTCCTTTAACATCCACACTGAGCCTCAAGGCTCAACAGTTCGTTGTGCCACAAGTGCAAGATTTCAGGGTCCCCTGCACATGCGAAGGAATTGAACTATAAGGCTGGATGAAGAAGATGTGAAAAATGTGTGCCACTCTCCACCAGGAGAAGCAAAAGAAGATGCTACTTTTTAGTCTGGACCTGTGTTTTTACCCAGAAAAACACCATTGAAGTTGCTTGAAGAATATGGAACCAGTGGTTTGCAAGAAGGTCATTCTAGTTTTCACAGCTTTTGCAGACAACAGTCACAGCTTCTGCTCAAAAATTGCAGGGCTGCATTAAAAGTTAAAATTCGCAACATCAGAAGAAAAAAGCATATATCCACGTCTTATGGCTGTTAACTTCTGTTTTGTTTGAAAGCTTCCCACCTCAGATACCATGGCAGGAGCTTACTGTTGGCAGATTGTCATGGACCAGAGCAGGCAGATAAACCCCACAAAACCACTCCCATCCAGTGGGATGGGGAAGACAATCAGAAGGCGTAAAGGCAGAAAAATCATATGCTGTGTTAAAAACAGTTTGATAGGTAAAGAAAAATGTGTACATACACGCAAAGAAAACCAAGGTATCCATTCACCACTTCCCATTAGCAGGCAAGAGTTCAGCCATCTCCAGGAAAATAGGGCTCCATCATGTGTTTTTCACCCATAATCATCACCAATGTACAGAACATAAATTAAAACTTCCTTCATAAAACATTTTCAGCTATCTGGACTTCTTTACTCCTCTAACATTAAGTCAACTAAAATGCAGTCCTGCTTCTCATGCTTGGAAGACTAATAAACTTGTCATGTGAGGAGAGTTGTCCAATGACTTCCAGTTTCTCATTAGTAAATCAGAATTTGATGTTGCTTGGCCTGACTGGAGGAAAGGAGAAGGAGGGGGAGTAAGCAGCCTTCACTGCATTAATCAGCCCACATCTTCAAAACGAAGACTGTAACAGTACTCACTCACATGATTGACGTTCTTGTATGTACTGAAATAATGAAAAACATTAGAGTTCCTTTCATTAAGCTAGCCAGGAGCGTAGATTTAGAATTTGCATTTTGCAGGGAGCAGCACCAGACTGCTTGGGCCATTTTTAGTGATGAGCTAGGAAGCAGGAATAAGCAGAGTGGGATTTGTGTCCCAGTTAGCAGTGATCCTGACTGCCTATTAGCAAAATGGCTTTAGGATTTTTTCTTCAAGAAAAAGGACTGACATCTTATTTACAGAGGAGTTTTCAGAGTGTATGAAGTTTCTGCATATCCTGACTTTGTTTAATCTAATTATGCCTCTGGGTGTATTTTTGTGTGTATACTTGTACCTGTAAGTGCATATGTTTATTCTATATACATGTACATACACAGCAGGATTATATCCCATATTTGCTAGGCTTGCTGTGCAGTTCTTTCAAGAAAAGGACCAGGACTTCATATACTCATAGGCATAACTCCAGAAAACTCTGCAGGTTTGATCAGAGGAGCAGATGCAGAGGAGCAAATGCCTATGAACGTTCCCCAGCTACCGCTTGTCAACACAATAAATTAATCTCCAGTAGTGAGTGAACACACTGCAGATTTACAAACCAGAGGTGGTCACTTTAGACCTCAGTTCTATCTTCCTCTTTGGCTTCCAAGGACATCAATATTGGGCCCTTAGACTAGTGCTTGTCTTACAATTTTCTCAGGAAAATAAAATCGTTTGATTTTGGAGGCTTCAAAAGAAACCACTAGATCTTTTGGAAGTTAATTCAAAAACTGAACATTGCCTTTTAAAAATGCGGTGTCTCATTCTTTGTGTCACCTAACCTTGACATCTCCTGTCTCTTTTTCAGCTTTACTGCTGCAAAACAAAGAATACCCCAGTACTTCCTGCAACCCAGAGGAAGTCCCTGTACATTTGTAAGTTGCTTCAAAAACCTCCTTTTAGTAAAGCAGCACAGGTCCTGAAGTCTCTCGCTGAGCACAAGGTCTTCACATAGCACCAGAAATGAGGTGAGAACAGACATGAAAAACACATCCTGGTAGAATTTAGTTGACTTTCTGGGGTCAAATAGAAGAGAGATTTGGTCTGTGCAAGAATATTTGTTAAGCACCACAATAGCCCAGGGCTTCATAGTGCTCCATGTTATAAATCTTCCAGAATGGTAGGAGGGAAGAACTAGAGTGAAGAGTGGGGGTGTAGATTGTGGCTGAAAATAGCTGGGAACCCAATATGAAGTCTCATATTTTCTTGGCCTGCAAGAGACATGGCCAACACAGCAGCAGTTCAGAGCATGGCTTACTCAATCTAACTGTAGAGGATTTCCTGAAATTTCTCTTCTTGCAGCACTGTCTGGATTCATTCTGGATATTGTTCCAGTATCAGGCTCATGCACAGGCAAGTGCACAGGCAGTGAGGTGCAGTGAGGTTTGCAGAATGGAAGACATTATCAAGTATATGCTATGTTGGACTTGGGGGACTTGGCTCTACCTCATAGCTTGGCTACAGAGTTCTTATACCATCTTGGGCACATCATCCTGACCTTCCAGACAGGATCCTTGCATGTACCTATGGTCAGAGGGAGTTTTAGAACCTTCTTCTTCCCTAGACTCAGTCAATGTCTTTCAGATTTATGTCAGACACAAGGAATGAAATGCTGGTGCTTCTGATCCCATTTAAGCCGACGCTAGATTTTCACCCAAAATCCAAAACCTGGAATCATAGTTGTGTTTCTGTCCCAGGCAGGGTTGTGGCTCAGGCACTCACAGTCCTTGCCCTTCCTTCTTGCTTGCCCATGCCTTAGTTCAATGGAGACCACCACGAGGGTTTATGCACCTAGTGGGTCCTGTGGTGCTCTCTCTAAAGTGCCCTATAGAAATGATTGAGCTTCTCTGGCCGCAGTGCAGTAAGGACTGATTTCAAAGACGGGCCTATCTTCAGGAATCTTTTGGCTGTATGTCATAAATAAATAAAATAGACGGAATCATACCTGTGGGTGACCTCATCCCTCCTCTCATCTCCTCACACTGCACGCTGGGATGATGTGTCTCTGACCTGTCTGCTGCTCTGCATATCCCCATGGCCCTGCTCACTGCAGACAGCTGCTGCCAGACCTACTTAGAGCCTGAAGTGAGGTAATTTGCACTAACACATTGTGATGACTCGGCCAGGCAGATATTTACAGGATGAGCACTTTTCTGCAGGAATTTTAATTGATTCAAGCACAAACACTTTCCCAACACAGTTCAGGGCCACAGCTGCAGTCTTTCCTTTTCTCTCTCCTGGATAGCATGATGTGAGAAGCAGACACTGTAGCAAACACTGAGCAAGTCTGATGCCTTTGTTGGCATGACAAATGTGGAGACACCAACTGAGCTTTTCTCCCCACGTCAATCCTCACAGCCAGCCCTTAATGTCTCTGATTTCAGCAAGGTTCATTCATCTTCATAAAAAATCTAACTGTTGCAGAGATTCTGGACTCTCTTTTGGTATCTTATTCACCACTGAAACAGGAAATTGGCCTTTGGAGACCCTTGAAGATTCACGTGCTTATTGATACGCAAGTGAAAGCTGACACTTGGGAGTATTTGTTCTTCACTGCCTGGATATACTGTGTGTTCAGTCACAAAAAACCTCTCAGAAACTTGCATGTTCCCATTTCTGCTATACGCAGACCAGTGGTTATTCGCTATCTGCTATCTGTAATAACAATACCCTGCCCTGCACTATCCCTCACTCTAGGCTGGTGCAAATCAAACACCAGCAAACCAACATCTTCTAAAAAACTTTGGAGGGGTGTGAACTGTTCAGTCTGTTTCAGCACCAGCCACTATCATTTTATGTTGCTCATGAACCATGCTGATAAAGTCACATATTACATTTTATTTTAGGTATTAATCAAAGAGTTGGGGTCCTCTAGTTTGTCCCTTTCATCTGGCTAGCTGAGTGACTTTGAAGGGACTCAGTGGAAGAGCAGACCAATAACATGCTGACAGTGATTCCAGCTGCCGCAGGCAAAGAGGCACTGGTTTGGCCAAACTCATCCAGAAAATCTGCTGTTCTGAGAGAGATATGGCATGGCTGTACTGGTCAGGAGGAAAAGGCATCTCAGTCAAAGAGAAATTACAATATTCATTACACCTCAAGCATGTCATCCAGTAAGGGAGTCTCTTTTTAGAGCCTTGTTCTGCCTCCTTTAAACAAGCTACAAGTAGCATCTTGCTCTGGGGATGATTTTACAGAATAGAATTTTACAGAAGAAATAGGACTGTCCAGAGAGAGAACCATTAAGAAGTTGAGTAAGACACAGCACATTTAAACTATTGCACACTTCACTGCTTAAGTGTCTCCACAGGTTGACTGAATTTACCTGAAGAGTCTTTCCATCTAATACACCTGAAAGTCATAGCAGACAATATATTCTACCACTCCACAGAACTACGTACATACCTCATGGTTGCATATGTACAACTCTTCCATAACCTTACTCTTAAACAGCCAGTCTGGGGCCATGTGGATGATCTGCCCTGACCAAACCAAAAGTTTTTTTTTATCATGAAGGGGAAATTAAAATGTAGAATTCTCAGCACTGGCAGTTTGTGACGGAGGACTTACTGGTGTAGCTCACAAGAAGGCTTAACTGCAGAACTGGTTAAACTGACTTGAAGCAGGAATGCCAAAAACAGATCAACCACCAGGTAAAGGAGTGAAGATTCCCTTGCTGATAAGAAAAGAAATGCTCCAGTGTTATCTTGTAGGATCATGTAATTCAAATGGTCAGCAGGCATTTTTGGTAGACAGAGCTGTGGAATTAACCCAATGCTAAGATGAGGCACTCCATGCCAACAATCACATGATGGGTGCAGGGGCAAGTGAACATGCAGATTCAGCTCATGCTCCATCTTTGTAGCCGCCTTGGAGAACTATTAATGACAACAGAACTCTGTGCAAGGCATTTGCCATTAAATCTCTTTATACTGAAGTAAAAACATGTTTAATTCACCCCAAGGACTACAAAAGAACAGTCATTACCTGTTTATTCTTAAGTAATATAAAGTCTTACGTCCCTAAACACAACTAGGATCAATTATCAGCTTCTTTGCTCACATGTCAGCCAATACGTTACCACGAAGTCTTCTTTTAGTTTCTTCCTCTGTATTCCTGGACAAACAGACTCTGGAATTGCCTGGTGTTTCTCTGCACCTTTTTTTCCCTTCTGCATCCACCAGCAGGTTTATTTCATACACTCACTCTGGATGGAAAATGGTTACAAAGTCTGTACACAGGGGCATTCACATATGCGCACACACACGCACACACACACACACACATACACACAATATCTATTCACCAGTCTAAACCTAAACCACTAAAATGGATCAACCTAGAAAATCTCACACTAGTTACAGAAGGTGATGAGGTCACCTAACTCCTCTATCACATCAAGATTTCAAAGGTTTTTAAAAGCTTACAAGTACAGGTGCCTCTGACTCTGCCTCAGTCCTCAGTCAACTTCATAGTAGATGCATATACACACACACACATATATATATTAGTCAAGATATCTGAATTTGGTCTTTTTCTAGTCAGTATTTTTTGCTTTGTAAATAACAAAAACTTCAAAGAGTAGTAGCCAAAACAAACAATGTCAATCTTTGTGACCTTGTCCTACACTTGCTTCTCTGTACACGTAGACATTCATGTGCAAATGCTAATTCACTTGTTGGGGTCTAACTGGAGAAAAGAAGGAAACTCAGTACAGGTTCTCCATGAACAGAGACAGATGTTCTCATGCTCTGTTGGTAGAACCCTTTCATTTCACCAAAGAGATGCAGCATGTGAAAGCAAAAAGACCCCGCACGTGCATCAACGAAATATATAGCTGTGTCAAGCAAGAAGATACATGTCACAGTGTAATCAGTGCCTCTGTAGGTGTGTTTTCTGGTTTTGTGGATGAATGCGTAATTTCTCTACTACTTGCTAAGTATGCCTAAGAGTGAAATGCAGCCTCCAGAGGCACTGAGAGACAGAGCCTGTCAATTCTCAGTGTAGACATCTTGTAAATTCTCTTTGTACCTCAGACCCACACAGTCACTAATGATGGTTTCTGTCATTCAAGCCCATTTTAAAATTTCTGGTTTTATTTCTCCAGCAAACTTCAGCCTGGGATAGGAGAAATTACTTCAGTGTGCAGTTGATGGGAATGTACACACAAAGTCTGTGAAAGATTAAACAAGGCAGGCAATAAATTCTGTTACCTAAAAAAAAAAAAGTGCCAATGTTCTGTCAATGTTCTAGCTCTAAGTGTATAACTCTAGCCTGTTCTCTTCTCACTCTGTAACTAAGCTCCAGTCACTATGATTGATAATCCCTCTCTTCCAAATCAAATGGCTGTTTGTTCCTCCCTCCTTTCCTGTACCTTTCTATTCCTTAGGGAATGTACAGTGATATTTAAAGGCATTTTGTGGAAGAAAAAAACAAAGAAAATTGACCACAGTTCAAGACTGCATTATTAATATTTCTTTTAACCAGGCTCTGGAGCCCTGTCAGTGAATGAGCAAATACAAATCTAACTTTCAGAGTAGTTCTTGTATACCTTTCTGATACACTACAATGTAACATCTGCAAGGAGACAGTACTCTCGCTGGCAGGTAATCATTCAACAACTGATGTGTTAAATGTGATGTATTTTCAACATAGAGTGATAAGCAATAAACAGATATACAAACATAAGAATAAAAAAGCTAATAAAACAGAACACTATAATACAACAATCATAGGATGCAATACAAGATGCAATATGCCAGCTGCAGAGGGTGTGAATCCCTTAAAAATATCACACCAATGATGTCCACCAGTTTGTTCAATTTCTGTTGCGATTCTAAAAATTCCAGCTGATATCAGGGTTGATTGCAACAGTCACTTGGTTTTGTTACGTAACAGCTCCTTCATACCTGATTATTAAGGTTTCCTATTCACCAGTTTGAGAGTATTCTGTGTCCCATACTGGTCCTAAGGGTACGGACCAAGTTGATGACCAGAATTTGGCCAGCACTGATGTGAGATTTTGGATATGATGGACCTCACTGTCCAAGTTACTGCAGAGGTTACCATTATTCGTGGGTTTATGTCATAGAATCCAGATTTCTCAAGGCAAGGGTTAGCATGGTGTGATACGTCAAGCTTCCTATCTAATAAGATGTTGTCAACATTGTCTCCAGTGATAACACTTCATCATTACTGTTGATTGATTAATAAAGTTCCAAGGGAATACTTAGTATACTTTCTTCATGGTTACTTTCTGCAGTATGCATCTTGAATGACAGCTTTCACTTACTAATTTATCAGTTCCTGGTGGAGGACAAACAAGACATAGGTCTTGGATTGTATCCCAGTTTCAGTAATGATTAGTTTCACTCTCACAGTATCCACAGTTTCCCATATTCCTTTGCTTTGAAAGTCCTGCAAAGTGACTCAGTGTTTTCTGGGTGATAGATGTTGAATTCTTTCTTGATTTCCTGGATACCACACTAAGGTAGGCAAAGAATACTGCTGGTGTTGGTTCAGCACATGCATCTTAGTCATTAAGAATATTAACCATATCACTTTTCCTGGGAACAGCTGCAGTGAGTGGTTCAGGGGCACTGTTCAAGTCTCTGTAATCTACTGTCAGTCACCATGTGCCATGAGATTTTTTTACTGGGAGCTACACAGGAAGAATGAGACTTGATAACAATTCCCCACTCCTTTAGTTATTTTATCAATTCATGATAATGATATCAGTTCTTGTATCAATATCAATTCAAAATCATATCAATTCTTCCATCAATCCACAGGATGGATAGCATCAGAAGGTAACTTGTAATGTGGAATACCAGCTAGCTTGCTATGGGGTAAAGGAGCAGCAGTTTGCAACAGATTGACAGTCAGAGATGAATTTTCATGAGGTAAACTGTGGGTCAAAGGGTGTGGTGCACCTTTTCCCATTTTCCCCTTGAGACCACCCATGACTGTCCCTTCAATACACCCTAGCCAAAACCTGAGCAGGAGCTGAATGAACACAGTCCAGGAGTCTAACTGCCTAAAGTTTAGCTTTTAATCTGCATTTCAACACTGCAAATGCTGGCCTATTTCTCTTCAGTTTGATGTTCTGGTCGGTCTGGCTGCAGTCTGCTACCATTGCTCAGTAGCTATGACAATCACGCAACTTCATATGGGTTTAAATATTAGCCATCCTGACTAAGAGTCATTTGAAAAAGTTGGTCCATATTTCTGCTACTACTTGTTCAGAAATGGAGGGATTAATGCATGGCGTTTTACGGTTTGGGACAAAGCTGCATTATCTTCTACAAATAGTGTCACATTCTTCATTGTGACAGGGAAAAGCTCCACAACATCCCTCTTAGATGTGTATTTTAATATATCTGAAGACTAGAGTATAAGGAATTTAGAATGACTGAAGTTGTTTTACCTGGGTTTCTTGTGTGAAACCTGTGCCACAACAGGGCAAAAATCTTGTAATCTACATAAAGCCTGACTATTTGGCTTAGTCCAGAGCAGCAGTTGGAAGGAGGAGAAACATCCTGTCTGTGAAAAAGTAAAATGCAAGATGAAAACACTTATCCTTTTGCCTGCACTGTCCCTCCCACTTTGCATTTCACATACTTATTTGAACTGCATATTTTTTCTGTGCAAATCAAAACTTATTGCAGAAGAATTATTCTAAACTGAAGAAGGGCTAATCTAGATTAAACACAAGGGGCTTGAAAGATGTGGGAAGAGAGTTTACCATTGAAAACCTGCAGAAGCCCTTCCTACTATTATTCTGGTAAAGTTTCTCCTTTGGTTGGGTTGTCTATCATGTGGATTAAGGCCTCAATGCACTCCAGGAGTCTCCTGGCCTGCTTACAAGTTGCTGTGCTGCTTTTCTAGCAAATGTCAGAGTGGTTCAAGCCCCTCATCAGGATCAGAGCTAGTGAGTGTGAAGTTTCCTGTAGCTGAAGTAGGAACAATTCATTAACATCCTCCCCTTGACCTGGTGGCTTGTAGTAAACACCAACCACAAGTTTCCCTTGTTGGCTTGACTCCAATTTTTCCCATAAATTTTTACCCATTTTACCTGTTCGTTTTTGGTTTCCAAAGGCAGCTCTGTGTAGTTTATCCATTTCTTACACAGAGGGTGCATCCTCCCCGCTGCTGCCGGCTCCTCCTTCCTTGCCTGTCCCTCCTGAACAGTTTGCAGTCACTGATTGCAGAGCTCCAGCCATGCAAATTGTCCCTCCACAGTGATTAGACCACAGTGTTCCAGCTGCACAGTGGCTTCCAGCTGTCGCTGTGTGTTACCCATGCTGGGTTTGTTACCCTCGGGGGCATCGGTACAGGGGCACTTCCCCTGGGATACAGGCTGTCTCACCTCTTTAGGTCCATACTCCCCAATGCCTTTGAGGCACTCCACAAGACATTTACCATACCAATTTTCAAGGTGCATAACCAGTTTTTTCAATCTTTCCAGCCTTACTTGTAGTAATTTTTTTTCAATATGTCTCTCTCATAATCAGGTACTTCAGCAGCACCATGAGAAACAAAACAGAGATAATGAAGGATTCACAGTAAAAATCATCCCATTGCAAAGGCTGGTTTATGCAAAGTCTTAAACACCACTTCAGCTGCTATCAGATTCAAGAGATACACTGAGCACAGCCGATGTTCAACTTTTCAATTTTTAATGAAACAATATATCTAAACTCACAGTTTTCAACATTGTATCACACTAAGAACCCTGAGAATCATACCATATAACTGATTCTGCCAGACTATCAGGAGATGTATGGAAACCCAGACTCCAATTTTGTGTTGGTTTTTAGGCAGAATCAGTTATGATGTTGGGAGAAAAGCACTCCTATTCTGCAAAAGAACTTGCATCAGTGTCAGATTTCTTGTCATGACTGTTCAGACTCAAATCAGCGGGAGGTGAATTCACCTGAAGCAAAAAGAAGCCTAAAATACTGAGTGCAGTAGCTCTCTGACCATAGCAGCATTTCAAGTTTGTAAAGTTTAAAACAGAAGTCACAGCAAAGAAAAATGAAAGGCTTTTAATGACTTTCCCCTGGATCTGTCTGATATAAATTACCAAGGACTGTAATTCTAGATATCCATCAGTATGTTTCTGCTTAGGAAAATTAGTTAATAGCTGTTTTAAACCTTAGACAAAACCTTGTCTTTAAGTACTTGAAGACTTTAAGCAGATCTGAAGAAGGCTTTCTGTACATGCTAAAAGCTTGCCTGTTTTCCAGTGTAGTACTTACCCTAATAAGGTACTAGACTAAAGGTAGTATCTCTTACCCTACTTGAGTAAAATGACACTCGGGAAAAAAAAAAATCTGGATCTAGCTCTTGCAATGATATAATCTTGGAAAGGCTTTATTTAAATTTGAAACCAACAGAAAAATGGAACTCCTCAGCCCCAGAAGTAAACAAAGTGCAATGTACAGCAACCGTCAGGTTATGTCTGTAAGACTGCTGCCCCGTATCTCATAGCCCTTCTGAATTTCCAGATAGCCTGTAGTCTGGAGTGTGTGTTAGACTTATAGTTGAAGTAGCTTCGTACTGCAGAAATATCTTTTCTTTGCTTTTTTCTGGAACACAATCTAGGTGCAAAAAGATTAGAAAGAATCTGTTAGTTGAAGGACTGATGCTGCTTTCACACCTTTTCCTATAGTGTAAAATCCTCCAGTATTCAAATCTGCCAGTTTTTGAGGGCTCACAAAAAAGGAAGCCCATGCCACAATGCACTCTTAGGCATTACCTTCCACATGGGAGTAGTTTTAAAGCAACTTCCCACAGGAAGCGAGTGAAAAATGAATCACCATAAAGCAGTAGTGGCTCCGTTCATCTCTTTCTGGCAGCTGCATATGCTTGCCAGATAGCAGCAATCTGAGAGATACGGACACCTTGGAAAGGTGAAGTGGAAGATGTGACAAGACAGGACTTCAGATCCTCAAGTTTCACAAAATCTGTAGATAGGTGCTGTTGTTTCCTGTTTCAGGGCTAGAGAACTAGTTCTCCATGAAGCATAAGCAAACAAATCAAGAAAGGTTGTGGACGGCCTTATATAATTGCTGGGACACAAGAATCATATCAATAGTCTGCTACAAATCCCAGAGGTCTTAATCCTCTGGAGAGTCATGGTCACCTGTTCCCACACAGGATAAAAACCTCAACCAAATGACATGGAGTGAGGGAAAAGACAGGCAGAGTGGGGCAATGCTGGCAAAGGCAGAATTTGCGGAAACCTTTCCCACTCACAGCACTGCACCGGAGAAGGTAGCACTGCTGTGATGTGCAAAATGATATGGATTTTCTGTCTGCACATTTAGATCTCAGAGAATTGCTGTTGTTTCACTGATGACAGCAAGTGCATCCTTCTAGGTAGTAGATTTCTCTGAGAATTTTCTTTGTTAATGCATGTGTCAGTTTTCCCATTATTTCACTTTTCCTGAGAACCAAACGCGTTGCGCTGGCTCCACACACGCAGCTGTTTCACCGCATTACAGAGGCGCATGGACGCGCGCACAGAGGCATTTTCAGAGGAACTTAGTTGCGTTCCTGGTGTCTTCTCGTGCCAACGTATTTGCTATAATGTTGTTTATCTGGCAACGAAGGAATAAATCGGCGTCACCGTGGCAGCATAGGCAGTTTACCCACATTCTGGACTTTTTTTGCATACACCGGCAGGCGCGGTGTGTCCCTGTGAGGGACCGGTACCCACCGCCTCCCGCTGACGCCTGGATGGGGCGGTCCCCGCTCCCTGCACGTGCCTGTGGGGGCTGGCTCGCCCGTCGATCGCGACCTTTGCCCCCTGACCCCGGGCCGTCGCCCCCTTCCCCGCAGCGCCGTGCCGCCTCGGTGGGCGCGGAACCGCACAGCGAAGGCGAAAGGCCCGCGGCGGCGGAACGCGAAACAGGGCGAGAATGGTTGCGGGCTCTGCGCGCAGGGGCTGCTCGGGGAGGGCTGCGGCTCGCCGAGGGTCCCGGCGCGAAGCCCGCTCCCGCTGTCCCGGGGGGACACCGCCGCAGTGCGGGGCGGCCGCGCCTGTGCGCGCCCCGCGGGTCGTCACGCCCTGCGGCAGCGCTGCTGCGAGCGGCGAGAGGCCTTGGGGAGGCGCCGGGCTGCCGGCGGGCTGCTGGGGCTGGAGGCAGGGAGGGAAGGAGGGAGGCAGGGAGGGAGGAAGCAGGCGAGGAGACTTCCTCCTCCTCGGCGACAGCAATAAGCAGCTTCTCCGCTGGAGCAGCCGGCACGGCTCGGCACCGGCCTCCCCTGCCCGGCGGTGAGCTGCGCCCCAGCTGGAGGTTCCCCGCGCCACCCATGTCACCCACGCGTCCCCGCTGGCGCTGACCGCTCCGCTGTCCCCGCGGTGGGGCTGGTCCCGGGGCGGCGGCCGCCGCCGGCCGGCCGGAACGAGCAGCGATGCCGGTGGCCGCCCGCTCGGCAGCCCCCGGGGCGCAGCCCGACGCCCGGTTCCTCGCCCCTGCCCGCTGGCAGGACCGCGGCGTCGCTCCGCTAGGCGAGGAGAACGGCGGCGAGCTGCACCTCCATCAGGCCGGCGAGGCGGGCCGGCGCGGCAGATGGGTGGCTTCTTCCGCCGCCCCCTTCCTGCCTGCCTTCTCCTCCTCCCCTCCGCCGCCCCCCGCCTCCTCCGTTGCCTCCTCCCCCGCTGCTGGGGCCGCCGTCGCCGCCTCCACCTCCCCCTCGGCTGCTTCCCTTCTCCCGGCACTCCCCCGGACTCGCGCCCGCACCCGCTCCGGCTTCCCGGGACTCGCCATGAGCGGCGGTTCCGGTCGCTTACCGCCGCCCGCCGCCCTCTGCCCGCCGCCGCCCCTCCACGGGCCGAGCTTGCCGGAGGCGGGAGCTCGGAGCCAGGGCCGGGGCAGCCCCGCCGGGCACGGCGCACCCCGCGGCGCCCCGGGCGCCAGAGCCCCGCCACCAGGTGAGCGGGAGAGGGGCCCCGGGGGACGGGGAGCGGGTCCGGGCGTCCCACTGCCGGCTGGCAGCGCAGCTGGCCCGTAGGGCCGCGGAGTTGCCCTCTGCAGCGCCCGAGGTCCGTCCCCGGGGTGGGGGCCAAAGGTGGGACGGGACGGGACAGAGGGTGAACTCCCGCTGTTCCGATCATGTCAAGGCGAATCGCGGTGGCGGCTGCCGGCAGGCCGTGTGTCGCCCGACCGGCAGCGAAGTGCTCGGGGCCGCCTTTGCGCCGGTGGCCGGCGCGGCGATGGCTCTTTCCTCGACGGTCGGTCGGGATGCGGCGGTGCGAAGCGCGGGCGGCCCGCAGTGCTGGCGCTCGGGCGCTCGCCTCCGGCTGTCGCGCCGCTGCCGCCAGCGCTCCCCAGCCCCGCGCCCCTGCCCGCCGGTGCAGCCGCAGGGGTTGCGCTCTGCAGGGCATCGGGTGCGCTCGTCCTCTCGCCTGCGTCTCATCACACTTTGATGTGCCCTGGGCAGCGCCGGGGCCTCGCCGGCTCTGCCGCCCTCCCTCCTCTGCGCAGCGGCCGCTGGCCTGCTACAGCCCTCTGGCTGCGCCCCGCTCCTGGAAGGATTTGTGTGTGTCTCTGTATATGTGTGTGTGTGTGTCTGTGTGTCTGTGTGTGTGTTAGAGAGAGAGAGAGAAAGAGAGAGAGAAGTTGGGCGATGTGTCCGTGTCCGTGTCCGTGCCCGGAGCCAGGCTCCTCCTCTCGCAGAGGACTGCCGGTAACTGCGAGAATTCGCGGAGCGCAGTGACTGGTCATCTTAAGTTCCTGCTTGGAGCTCCAAAATGCACTTTGCAAGTCAGGCTCTTGCCTTGTGAGACCCCCGTTGAGTGTCTTCGGGGCTCTCATCGGCAGTCTCGTAGACGTGTTCTTGGATTTCCTCTTAGAAACGCCCCACAGCAGGGTCCCTGTGAGGAACTGGTTTTGGACATGTGGTTTGTTCGTCCTGAAGCTTCGATGTTTTCAGGACTGTGGTCCCATCGTATGGGTTCATGTGCTTGTTTATAGTCAAACATAAGTGCTGCTTCCAAGCCTGCACTGGAGTTTCCCACATGCTTATATTTAAACGCGTGTCTGTGTGGTTTCAGGATCAAGGCCTTAGATGTTTTCCTAAGCTGTTCTTTGTGAATGGCAGCCAGAATGAAGTTGTTTATGCAGATATGAAGTTAGTAATTAGGAAGTGGTGTGGGAGAAGGTCAGAAAACAAGACATTGTTCTTTGGGCCTGGAGGGTGAAGAAACCAGGTGTCTAATTAAGTCTTTTCTTAGAATGTATTTTTAGTGGTGCTTATGTCTTGGGGACTTAATTGGGCCATTTACAGGAATCTCTGGTATGGGTATTTTTACTGATAAAAATCTTGCTCTGAAATGAAGCAGATTTTATAGACAAGCTCCTCTTTAAATTTGTGGTTGACAACATATTAAAGGCTTACAATACAGAAAAGTGAGGGAGAACTTGCATTTTCACCTTGGAATTGTATTATATAGTCCAAAAGCAGGTTGTGCTGTGTCCTGAAACCACACAGCACATGGGCCAGATTAGTCTCTCCTGGGCCTTTCAGATAAAAAATATAGGAGAAAATTACTTTTCAAGTATAAGTTATGTGGACATTGAGGTTTTACCTGGTGAAGCTCTATTTCAGCTTTTTGTTTTAAAATTGCATGGACATTCCTGGTATAGATGATAACCCTATCTGAAAGCCTGATCTCAAAACCTCTCCTAATCTTCTTAAACTCTTAGCAATCCTATGGACAAATTGACCTAGTATGCTACTGTTGGGAGATAAAAGCTTTTGTATTTTCCATTATTTGGAGATCATGGTGGAGAGAAGAACTAAACTTTATAATATAAATAATTCATCACAGGCCTAGTGTACACAGACCTTACTGTTGGATTAACGAATTCTGGGCTTTTTGTTCTCCAGAAAGGAAATGGGCTTTTTTGGATTTGTCCTGAAGTTTTGGTATTTGCTAGTACAGGTCCTGTGTTTAAAAGTCCCTAAAAGCCCTTGTTTAATGGTAATTGGAATAGCCAGAATAATTTTGCTCAAAAGAACTCTTGCAGATGCCCAGGTTGAAAGGTTAAGTTTTATGAGATACATAAGTCACAGTAGCAGGTGAATGCTTGTTACTAGTGGTTATCTCAAAAATATATAACATGTTTTCAGATAGTATGATATATGATTCATCTTCTAATTTTGAAATAGTGTCATAATTTACAGATAAATCCAGGAGATTTCTAGATTGGACATGAGAAATGTTTGTTTGTTTTTCTCTAAAGGGAAAGATTGTTACTCTTTGTGAGGGTCTACCTTTTTCATTCAAATATTTGTCACCAGAGGGAAAAATGATGCACTAAACTCAGGCATCAGGGCCGAAGTTGTGTTGTTTTGCTGCGCATCCTCTTAATCGTGCTCTTGATGCTCTTGATCCTAATATATTAACTTTTGATGAAAACCTGTATTGTGATCTGGTCTTCAAACATTCAGGGGTAGTGAAATTGCTGTAGTTTGTGTGCAAGGTTAAGAGAATGTTTATTCTGTGTTACCCCTTAGCAGAAAAATGTTCAATGATGGTTAGGTCTTTTTTCTGTTATTTCTTTTGTATTTTTCTCCCAGTATGTGTCAACAGAATGGAAAGTCACTACTTATGGCTGTCAAATTAGTGAAAGGATATTGGACTAGAAATGCTGCTGATTCTTTGTTTCGTTCATAAAATTGATCCTTGTCTGAAGAGGTACCTTGCAGTCCATAAAGTATTTTGTCTCCACTGGGGTACCTGCATCTCCTTGGTGAAAAAGGAGAAAAGGTTCACTTGGAGAACTCCAGGTTCTCCAGGCTCACCTGGAGTAAAGGTTGTCAGCTAGGAGAAGTGCGTGTGTAGTGAAAATTCTTAGATCTTTTCATAATTTTTTTTTTTTAAGATCTGTATTGGCATTCTCAGGTTTTGCGACATCTGGAAAGGATAGATATCTTGTGTGATGTCCCTAACTGGTGAAAACAGTTTTTCTCGTAAATATCTTCATTACTCATATCAGCTCTTTGAATTTCATCTGATGAACTTTGCTAAATTTACTTAATATTGCTTGCCCTCCTTGTGTTACTAAATCTTATGTTAATTTAGTTGTTTAAGGTGCACACAAGGCTAAGTCCTATATTAAGAGGGGTATTGGAAGTTGCTTGTTTTGGCAGATAACTAGGCATCTGCCAAGTCTTTCAGTTTGGAGAAACAGAAACTTCTGCTGAAAGGATCAGTGCCAGTTTTCAAACATATACATGGTTGTAGAATGTGAGGAGTTAGACTTCTGTGTAAAGATAATATGATGTGTCAGTTAAGTGCAGTAGAAAGCTGAACTCATGGTGATTCTGCCTAATACTGTATATGCTAAGCAGTTGTAATAGAATTGTATGTTCATATTGACACATGTAAACTTTTCTGCCTTTAGCAGTTGTGCATAGTTATGCCATCACTGTGTGGTACTTGTGGTTTTGTTCTCAAACTGGAAAGCAGTTAATGTGGCTTTACAGTGAGAGTCATATTTAATTCTGGCATGCCTGGAGATAGATGCTACTTTTAAAATTTATGGTATGGTGATGCCTTCACAGCTTTATAACCGTATGATATAAAGTGAGATGGAAAGATAGCTGCTTGGTAAGAACAAGTGAAGCATGTTCAGTGTGAGGAGGCTTTTCAAGAGTTACAATTGATTTTGATAGGTTAAAGGAAAATTACACAAGCGAACAAAAAACCCACAAACCCAGAAACTATCATTGGAGCATCTCCATTTTGATTTGGCGAAAGTGCAATATGAAGGAAATGGCCTGATGGTACTCCTTGGTTAGAACTACCACAATACTATAAACCTGTTACTCTGCATGTTTGGTGGGTAGGACTAATCTGTCTAGGATGTGAGATTGTAATTACCTTTAGCATCTGAGAATTATTTATCATAATGTTGGTGTGTTAGTTTTGCTAGCTTTGAATTATAAAGGAAGATAGAAGGCTTTGTTTTTTACATAAATTAGTTGTACTTTGAATAGATTATAGTAATTACAGAATTAATGTTAATAGACATACAATAAATGTTTGTTTCAAGAAGTTGGTTATAAGAGATATGAGTTGCATATGTATAGGATTAATTTGGGAAATAAATGCAAATGTACTTCCTTAACAATTACTTTCAGATAATGTGCATTCATTTTAAGCCATTCTTTGTGAGTATTCTGTAACTTTTATTTTTTAATTTCACTTTTATTTTCTTTGGTAAAATAATATGTAGTTTTTATAGGAACTGGAAATTACAATTTTATGGCCTGAAATTGTTCTTTGAAGGTATGCTTTCTAGGTGCCATCACCAAGGCAGCTCAAGTGAATGCTAGCAAGTGTTGATATTCTGCCACCCTCCACCCCTGACATAAGTATTTAAAGATAGTGTGAGACTGAAATAAATCATAAATCTCTTTTAAAGAAAATATAGAATATAAATTAATATACAGTTCTTTTAATTGTACTTCATGGAGTATAAACAACTTGATCCTTGTCTAATCTGGCATATTCTAGATTTAAAATCTAGCACAGAAATGAAAAATTGCAAATAGTCTCTAAAGTACAAATTTCAGGTTAGTAATCGGAAGAAGACCAGAGATGTGCCTTTAATTTGGAAATGCGTGCTCTGCTTTGCAACATCTGCTTATGAAATGATCTAAATTATCCTTTTGGTCTAAGCCATCAAGGTCCTGGTTATTGTCAATATCTGTCCATTGGAAGTGGATGGCCTACTGAAACTCATCCTTCAGCTGTCAGCAGGGCTGTGAATTTAGGAAGCTCCACAGAAAAAAGCATAATACAGAATTGCAGTGTTGTTGGCAATTGATTTGGTCTATGAACTCTCACATCTTTTGTCAGCTACTGCCTTAGCTAAAAGTTGTTATTTGCCTGGAGCAAGGGCAATGTGTGTGTTGATTTTCTTCCTGGTCTCAATCCACAGGCGTCGGTGAAGATGGCATGGATTTGCCAGATGAAAAGCAATTTAGGTCTGATGTCTTGTACGGTTTTTGGTTAGAGTTTGCCTGGTTTTGAAAATGGTGGTCTCCTCTCACTTAAGATAATTAATAACAGATAATTAATGATTCAATGTGCAGTACAGTCTCAGTTCAAAGAAAAGGAATGCCATGAAAAATTACAGGTACACTTACATATGTATGTGTGTGTATTAGCTTTGTACATGTCTTATCACTTCCCTCTTAAGTCTGCGTGACTTTTCTGTATTTTATGACAATGCTACAACGTTTTAATTTTCCTATTGGAGTCCTCATTGAAGGCACATTACATGTGTATTTGAGCCTTGGTCTGCTTCTTTCCAAGATGAAACTGCTAAAGAGAATGAAGTTAGGCAGCAGAGTGGTTTTTGTGCTCACTCTGCTTTCGACTCTGTTTCACCCATACTTTCGGATGGGAGTAGACACTGAAAAGTCAACACTCTTCTCAGCATAGTTTGAGAAGCATTTTACCTTGTCACAGGGAAGTTAAAATGAGAAATTGCTTTGAAGAGTATTAATATACATAATTGAGAACATTGTAAATTCTTGGAAAAGCTGTGTTCAATTAAAAAATAGTGGTGGCATTGGTCTTATTTTTCTTTGCCTTTTTATATTTAGTTTTGCTGCTTATACAGCCCTTTTTTTCACCCACAGATTATCTTGGCAAAATGAAATCCACATGCAGACAGAATCTTTTTGACCAGTTCTTTTTCATTTTTTTTCCCTGAGAAAGATAGGCTTTAAATCTTTTTCAACCGATAGGTTTGCAACTTTTTTTCTTATTTCTTGCACCTCAGGTATTTTAAATGGTCTCGTATGGCATCTGCTTCCTATTAGAAGTTCACATGGAGATATGTCATCTAAACATAAGGGTTGTCAGTGTTAATGTGATGCAAGATGTGGATGGGATAACAGGAAGGTAGGGTGCCAAAATAAAGAGAGAATGTTATGAAGTTTGCAGTGTCCTGGGTTTGGCTGGGATAGAGTTAATTTTCTTCCTTGCAGGCACGCTGGGCATCAGTCAGCGGGTGGTGAGTGATGGTATTGTGCATCACTTGTTTCTCTTGGGTTTTGTTACTGGGCCATCCCTTTCCCCCCAGCCCCCTTATCTCACTTTTCATTATCATTATAATCTAATAATATATAAGGATATATTTATTGTTGTTTTAGTACTTTACTTCATTACTATACTGTTTTTATCCCAATCCACGAGTTTCACCTTTCCCTATTCTCCTCCACATCCCACTGGCAAAGGGGGAGAGTGATTGAGGGCTGCTTCTGGTACTTGGTCGGGGTTAAACCATGGCACACTGGGAGCCCCCTTTGCATGAATATTTTTGTAAGATAGTGTTGCTTTTCCCTACTTTTATTTTACTGAGTTTTGTTTGGTTTGTTGTGTTGTGGGTTTTTTGTGCTTTTTTTTTTAAACACCTTCTGGTTGAATTTTTCTATGCTTGTTCTAAACTACCTTTTTCTTGTTTGTGTATGTGAAGTACAGTAAATGCTTGGTTGTTAGAATTCCTTGCATAAGGAAAAGATCCTCCGTTCTTGATGGGAAAAATACTGTTGTTCTTGTGCTTTGATGACTTAAAATAAAACTTCCTTCAGGAAGTCGCTTGATGTGTAATGTAGGGCAAAGAATGCATACTTCACTTAACGAAAGGTGCAGGAAGTGGTTTTTGAAATAGTAAGTCATAGGTATTTTCACAACTATTTTAAGCAAGCATGATATACAGTGTTTCCTGGGCTTCTCAAATGCACACGCATCTCTCAATGAATAGCCTGGCATCCCAGCCCTAAGCTCCTGAGTTGCTGTTCCGATTATCCCTGGCATCGTGTTTAGGTTGAGTCTCTGCATCATCCTCTCATGCAAGCAGTTTGAAGCTATGACCTATGAAAAAGTAACATCTGTTATCAGTCTCTTGATGGGAAAGTGTGTTGAGACGTTTCTCTAATTTCTTTTGTAATGACTGGGGTTCTGCATCCATACAAATAATCTGTGTTTTTTACTGCATTGTCTGGCAGCTGGTGTGGTTTTCTTAAACATGAGCTGTCATAATAAGCAGCCTTCAATGCAACGTTGTAGTATTTCTAAGCTCACATCTGCCTTTGGGCTTGGTCACCAGGGTCTAGGACAATCCCCAATGCGAAATTAAAATATTAAAGGAAATGTACTCTAGCATTTCAATTACAAAAACCAAACCAAACCAAAAAACCCCCAAACAACCAAAAAAAAAAAAATTCCTAGAAAACAAACCCCTGAAAAACTTGAGTCTTTAATTGAATTTTTATTCTTTTGTGTAATGTATACAACTGTAGCACAAGGGTATGTGGCCAGTGTCAGGTAAGAACATTACTTAAGCTGTTAGAGGGTGTTTATGATTGTTTCTAATATCCTTTATGAACGCTGGAATTGCTCTTTTTCCTGTAATGCTACCGATCTCTGCTTCCAAAAAATGTGATTTTTGTTTGTGCACATTTTTTTGGAAGCAGGGCATGAGGAAGGTTATTATGTTATATATTTTCTGCCAGCCTGTGGAGGAGTAAAGTACAAATTCTGTGAATCTCATTAAAATACTTCATAATCTGTGTGCTTGGAAAATTCCTGTTAGGAAGTCTACTCTTAAATAGTTGAAAATTTGCTAAAAGCCATACACTGTATTTGTTTGCATGACTTCTAGTTGTATGAGAGCCTGAGGAATGGCTACTAAACCACAAAGTATGGCTAGAAACATTAGCTGTGTGTATAGAATAGTTAGGTCTGTTGGAGATTACTTGGAACAGCTCCTATGCTGTATGACTGAGCCTGCACCATGGAACCGCAGCTCACAGTTTGGAAACATTTGCTGCCTGTTTTTCAGCACAGCTGAAGATTATCCCCTCTTTATCTTTCGCTGCTTGGCACCTGATGTATATTCAGGTTCCAGAGTGAAAATAGCAGAGATGTAAGTTTACTCTCTGCTTGGGTTCTTACTCTGTGAAGTTTTGTTTTTTAGGCACATGATGAATACTTGTGCTCTCATTAAGAGCCTCTGCAAATGTTTGCAGGATCTGAATCGTGGTGGATTTTTTTCTTCCCTGCCTACAAGTTGACATTTTAATGTGATTTTTAAAATTTCTCTTAAAAATGTGTTTATCTGCTTCTTTTAGTGTGTGCAGGCTTTCTGTATAGATCTTTTCCATGGCATCACGTTTTTCATGTTTACAAGCTGAAATGGCACAAAGCCAAGCAGAGTAAGCAGTGGTTTTTGGTAAGAATTATCATGCAGATTTAGTAGTAGGATATTGAGCCATTTGGCACAGAAACCCTGTGAGTCCGTGATCGTTGTGGTTTGTGTGTGTTTTTGAGCAAGTTTGCATAAAGTCTTTATGATATGATCTGAAAATTGCTTTTCTGGATTATTTTGGAGGTCGAGTGCAGGTTTGAGTTCTGAGCTGTTTCAGAAATTCGTTATGATTTTGGAGGCTTGGAAGTGAAGGCTTGTAGCCACCAGTGTGACAAGTGTCTTCAAACTTAAGAAATATGTGATTATCCTGGTAAAGAAGAAAAGCAGCAAACTGTGGCATGTACTGCAGGGACATATTTCAAGAAAGTGAGAGTCAAGATGTATTTGTTGTTCTTTATAGGGGCTTGTTGAGTTGGACTGAAAAAGTGAATGAGACAGAAAAATACTCTTTTCTTGACTGAAACTTATTTTTAAAACTCTCTCAGTCTCTTGTGTGCGTAGGGTATTGATTCTGGTTTTATGAAATGAGATACAAAAATAATATTAATAATGAAGAATTTGAACACTGAGGAAAAATAACTTAAAGGATTTGCATTTTGGCAGCTTTTTATTTGATAACAGTATTCTGAACATGAAGGATTAGGTCAGAGCTATGGGATTATCTGTACTAGAAAGTTATGCTTTACTAACTTAATCAGTGTATCTGAAGTGGTGAGGATGGTCTTGTCAGACATAGAAGTGACTTTGAAATGCTTATTCTGAGAGGGTTTGTGCTATTTTGAGAAACAGGGTAACTCATCAATATGAACGTTTTGGTGTGATAACCCCATTGTTCTTGGATTACAGACAGATTGCACCTGGAGAACTGTGCCTTACAGATATACTTGCCTGTTCTGTTATGTAGACCACCAGCCCATAGATGCTTGAAATTTGAAGTTTCTACCAGTTCCTGTGTGTGGTACTGAAAAGAGATTTTCACTGCTTTGGGACCCATGTGGTTCCTTCTTGCAGTGCATGTGTCAGCCGCCTCCTCATTGCAGTAAGTCCATGGGATGAAATTAAGAGGTGATTTCCTATAAAACATTTGTATTTCATTCCTTTTATCTTGCTTTGCCTAACTGTTGCTGTCTTGAGTTTGCTGTTCCTCATGTTTAAAAATTTTGTGCTACCCTGAGCTCATTTGAGGAGTCATGCTGGAACCTCCTGGATTGTTCTCATGGCTTTCCAGGCTTTTTCCTTGCTTTTGGTATCTGCCAGGCCAATTAAACTTGTCCTTTTCAAGGCTACTGCTGAACGAACAAATTTCGAAGTGCAGTAAAAATCTTTTGGTGGGCTGAATTGCACCTCTTATTATGGTGGTGTTATTATGTTTAGCATTTTTGTGACCAGTGAAGCTTTTTATGTTATCGTTGGAGCAGTGACATCAAAATGGGAGAGCTACCACAAAGTCTTAGGAGAGGGGAGACTGGGACGTGTGGCTACCTGTTCTCCAGGGCTGCCCAGAGTGACAATGGGAAGTACAATTAGAAGGCTGAGGCTGAAGAATCATGTCTGGGAGACAAATTTCTGGGATGTGAGAGTGATTCTCAGCATGGGTAAACAAAATGCTGTCTTACTTCAACTGCTTGGATTCCTTGTGAGGATTTTGTGTGAACTGCAAAAGTGGGCTTAGAACTTTGGTTTTATGGTGTTAACAAGGAAGGCTTTTGCACATGAAGTTACCTGCTATTGTTATGAACATTTGACATATGAAAGAAGGGGAAGTGGACTTCGGTTATTGTATATATAAAAAAGAAATGTGGCACTCTGATCTCTGGTTAAGTCTGAACAAGTGGAGTTTTGCTCTGGTTGTGACATATTTTGTGTTGGAAAAACTTGGATAGTGAGAGCTTAAATTCTAAATTTACTCACCCAAACACTGCAGATGTTACTTTCCAGGAAGCATTGTGAAATAGAGCAGATGGAGGCAGGTTTTGAGGAGCAGATTTTCTCTGCTGTCTTCATAAGTGTAGACATAATTCTCATTATCAACCACAAAGTTATGCTTCAACTTTGCAAATGAAGTACCCTGAAGACAGAATTAATACGTGATCTACTGGTCTGTGTTGATTTCTCTCTTTATGCCTATGTTTAGAGAGTCATGTTCTGTTGTACTCTGAAATCTGCGTTTGTAAAGGGGAAGGCAAGAGATGTTTTTCTAGACTTCCAGAAGTCTGGTGGCTGATCTTCATTACTACAGAGAGGCTACTAAAAAGCTTTGTTTTGCTTTGAAAATTGCACAGAGGCTGTTGAAGTGGAAAAACGTAGTGTGCTGAAACAAAAAATGAATATCTCACAAGTCACAAGGTTGTCATTCATTCAAAGTCTTCTTTAGACGTACATTTCTGTTGAATAGTCCTTATTTTTCCACTGGCTATTAGTGTTATTAGCATGGTGGTGATCTTAAAGAAGACTTGAGAATTCACAACTGATGATGAGATGACTGGTGTTAAATCCAGTATCTCGAGTTCAAACATTTCTTGACATGCATGTTTTGAGTTTGTTTGCTGCTAGAGACAAACAGCAAATGCATGTGGAAATGCTCAGACAGGCACACAAACTCAGGTACCTCATATATAAAAGTGTCATCTCTTTATCTCTTGAAAAGATCTGCCATTTGGCAGTGGCCACAGTTCTTCACTTCTAATTGCCTCAGTGCATTATGTTGGGTATAAAGGTTTGCTGAAACTGGCTCTATGGTTTCCTAGAATGTGTAGTGAATGCATTGTAAGTTTACAGGGGGTTTTTTTGTGAAACTTGTCTACAATATGCAGTTGTGTAGCTAATGACTTGCTATTGGGACTGGCTGATCCAGCTACTTTGATACTTCTCCTCCAGTGCTGTATGCTACTTAATGAGATCTTGGCTTCTACTGAAATATGCCTAAAAGAAAACTAGACTACATATGTGTCTTTAAATCTGTGTATATACTTTTTGCATGAAAGTGAGAGCCTTGTGTTCTGGATTGGAGAGAGGTATCCCTTCACTAAGAGCAACAGTGGTAGTTTCTTCAGTTGTATAAAGATTGGTAATAGCAATCCCCATAAAGAAGTCAGTCACTTAAAATGACCATACAGCCTGGATACAAGTAACTTGTCCTCTTTCTCAAAGTTTTCATGTCAAAGGGGTATTTTTGCTGCTAAGCTGCTAGACAAACAACTGAAGACTGCTGAGCTTTGCGGATATGTCACAGGTATTGGCTGACGTGCATCTGTGTTGCTGCTTTTGCTTTCAGATGTTACCATGAGTATCAGTTGGAGCACAAGGAGCTATGGTAGTAGGAGTGTTTGGGAGAGCTGGGTCTTGTTTACTTGAGAAAGGTAAGAGTGTGATGGGATTGTGGGAATTCCTGATGGAACAGAGTGAGAATGGGTGATGACTAGGCAGGCAAGACCACCAGGCAATGAGATACTTTACCTTACTAAGCTAGAGTATATCACCATCTGAGAATTGGCAACTACAGAGAAGGAAACACTAGGAAATCCACCATTACCTCTGTAGCCTGGTACTGAATTAGGAGATATGAAGAAAATTCCAGAGTATAGTTCATTTGTGCAGAACATAACAAATGAGACACTAAGAAAACTAAAATAAAATCCGGTGGAGAGAGAAGGTTATGTTGTGATGAGATAACTTTGGCTGAACACCAGGTGCCCAACAAAGCCACTCTTAACACTCACACTCCTTATCTGAACAGGGAAGAGAAAGTATGACAAAAGGTTCAGTAAGTATGGTCACAGGCAAAACAGACTTGGTTTGCAGAAATTAATTTCACTAATTCCCAATAAAAAGTCAGAAGGATAATGAGAAATAAAAACAAAGGTTAAAACACCTTTCCCAGATTCCTCCCTTCTTCCCAGGTTCAACTTCAACTCCAGACTTCTCTACCTCTTCCATCTGTGTAGCTCAGGAAAAGGGGGGATGGGGGATGTGGTCAGTTTATCACACTTTTTATCTGCTGCTCCTCCCTCCTCACATTCTGCCCCTGCTCCAGTGTGAGGTCACTCGCAACTTCTCCAGCATCAGTCCTACGCATGGGTTGCAGTCCTTCATGAACTGCTCTACTGTGGCTTCCAGCATAGCCACAGCCTCCTTCAGGCACCCGCACAGGTGTGGGGTCCTCCATGGGCTGCAGGTGATATCTGCTGCACCATGGACCTCCATGCCTGCCTCATCGCAGTCTTCACCACAGGCTGCAGAAGAATTTCTGTTCCGTGCCTAGAGCATCTCTTCTCCCACTTTCTTCACTGACCTTAGGGTCTTCTTGGCTGCTGTTGTGCACCAGTTTTTCCCTCTTCTTAAATGTGTTATCTCAGAGTTGTAATCAGCATCACCGAAGGGCTTGGCCTTGGCCAGTGGCAGTTCTGTTTTGGAGCTGTCTGGCACTGGCTCTTGTATGTAGGGGAAGCTTCTGACATCATCTGACAGAAGTTATCCCTGTAACCAGGTACCAAAACTTTGCCACACGAGATGGCTTGAAAAAAATCTGTAATTATCCACATAGGTAACCAATGCAGACAAACATTGCCTGTACGTGTGTGTTATCTGACCTGTGGCTCCACAAAGATTTTGTTGTCATGATTTTGTCACAGCTCCAAGACAGTTGCTTGAAGAAGGAAGCAGAGCTGCTTGCCGTAGGGTGTCCTGGAGCAAGACGGGTGAACAAAGCAGGGAAGTAGAGTGAATTCAGCATATCGTATTGTTTTGTTTATGATTGCTTATGACTTAAACAGTTCACTGCCTAGAAAAGTTCTGCAGGTGGAAAAGGTAATGTAGTTGACTCCAAAGTCAGGTTTTTCTGGGTTTCTCATCCTGTAGCTTGCATCTAAAATTGAAAATGAACTGCATTGCAGCCATTATATTGAATAAAGAAATATGTATATACAGAAGGATCTAGATAAAGGCTATGAATTCTACTAGTGTTCTCTAGATTACTCACTTGTCAGAAATAAAGATACTGAATATACTTACAAGTTTGCCATAGGGGAAAAGACTGGAATTACAAAAAAAATAAAATAATGAAATTCAAAATGAAATGCTAAACCAAAACTTTTTGATATAGGGAGAAATAGGTATATCTTTTGCTTAGCTTTTCAGGAATTCCAGATTTTCAGCTTTACCCTGAAGGCTTCTAAAAAGTTGTGGGGGTTTTGTGGTGGTGGTGGTGTAAAATCTACTTATGACTGACCTGCTGCTTTGTCATTTGATTGATACTTCTACACTTTTTCTATTGTCTTTGTAAATGCAGTACCTAGAATTTTTTGTGCATGTTTTTGCAAGAATCTTCTAAGTGGATTATGTCTATGTAATACCCATCTTCTGGTCAAATGTCAGTGGCTGTGGTGTTCAGACTTCAGAGAGCAGTCTCATCCATCACAAGGACAGAGGGAGCTTCAGTAATGTATTTTCATGTAGGGGCAGAGGTCAGCAAGGTTATTGACAGGAATTGAGAGTAATAAACTTTACTCAATAGTGAAACCGTGTCTCTGGAAGAGTGCATGGGGTTTATTAGTAAGGAGGAAACCGAAATGGCTTCTCCTTGTGCTTATAAGGAAGTGCTCCTTTCCGAGTAGCACTTGGTTTGCAAGGAAAACTCTTGTATTTGTAAGGATCAGTTGGTGTTGCTGTCGGTGACCCATCTTGTATTTTCTGTTATGGTGAAAGTGTGCCCATTTTTAGCCTTTCCACCACAGTGCTGTGTCTTATCAAAGACATCTGTATTTTTTGCAGAAAATTTTCTGAATTGTGTTTGAAGGGTTAACTTTTTCACTGGAGTGAGTGGGTGTGGGACCTTTTTATGAATTCTTTGATAGATTGTCCCTCTATGCAGCTTTCACCGTTGATGACACACAGTCTCTTTAAAGAACACCATCTGAATCCATTGCTGAAAGTGTTTTAGTATCGAGTAGTCTCTTCCTTTATATTGTGTGATACTTGTGGACCTTTGTGACAAAACAGAGGAAGAAGGTGAAATCAAGACATGCTGCAAGAGCTGTTTTGGTTTGTGATGTTTTTTTCAGTGTTAGACTGGCATTGCTTGCTTAAAGGCAGATAAGGACAGCTTTGGTCTTTTCAGAGTTCCTAAAGCCTTTGGCTTGTGCGTGTGTGTTTTCTCTAATTCATGCCAGGAAGTTCTGAATCAGGCATTCACCCCTTTTTTAGCTATGTAGAAACAGTATAAGGAATATCCCCATAACTGTGTTTCTAGGGTCATAACTTCATGTACTCTTTAAGTTGCAGCTGGAATAGCAGAAGTAGCTGCATATTATCACCTGGCTTCTGACCACCTTACTCCTAAAATAGCTGACTGTACTGCTGCAATGTAACACTAGCAGTAGGTGTCAACTGAGGTGAACCATCTATCGAGGTTCACTGGACGTTCTTACAGATACACAGCTACAGTATGTGGGAAGTCTGGAAGTGTTTCCTTCATTGGTAGTGCTGTTCTAATGTGGGATCAAGAAATGAAGGCAAAGAGATAGCAACCACTTCTTTACTGTGTAGTAACTAAGTGATATTTATTTCCTCCTTTCTTCTTGTTTAAGTACCCGTTGTACTTACTGCAATCTATTTTGATCATTTTTAGAGGGCTACCAGGATATACACAGTACACACAGTAAACAAGTTCTTTGTAAAAGTAAATAAATAGTGATGGCATTGATTTTTAAAATATTTTGGGCTCTTTAAAAATTCCCCAGGTGGAAATAGTGATAGAGATAGCATTAGTGATGAAGGAACATATACTTGGAAACTTGGTAGGGGGACAAAAAGAGAGTAAACTTGTTTTTTTCAGGAAGAAAAGGAGGTTTTTTTTTGTTGAATACAGTTCTACAGTAGTGTAAAGTGAATGAAAAATTTCACAGACACAATGGCCTCAATGTGCAGATATTTCTTTGAACTTAACCTTCATTTAAGTGATTCAGATTGTTCACAAATCAAAGAGAGTAGCTTATCCACTCTGTAACTGCAGTTTTGAGTAATCCTCACATTCAGGGGACTGAAGCTAGAGACCTCTCATTTTGAGGAACTGATTGTTTCTGCCCAACCCCAAGTAATACTGCAAAGCATAAGCTTCCGGGCTGGCAAATGCCAACCTCAGCTGCTGAATGTAATTTCTACCTGACTCTGCTGCATGATTTGTTCATGTAGCCCCAGTGCTTTCCTCCGGTACAGTACTAGTACAGGCTTTGTGCTTTTTGACTAGTATTTGATATGCACAAGCAGATATGTTGTAAACCATGTTCAAGGCATATAATGAATATTAGATAGCTTTTTTTACATATCAAGTAAAAAAGCAGAAAACCTGTATTGCCCTTAGCACCTAGAAGCATGTTACAATTTCACAGAAGTGTATAACCCTGTCATACAGAACTGAGCATTTGACTACACTTCCCCTGCCAGTTGAACTGTTCATTAAAAACGTTTTAGCATCACAGTTATTTTCAACTTAGTGTTCATTCTCATAAACTTTTAAGTATGGTTGACATTCTTGGAGAGAAACAATTTCCTGTAAAAACTGAGCCAGTTTCCCATCATAAGATGTTGCTTCTTTTACGAAAATAATGTAGACACATTGGCAGTTAGACAAGTGAGGATCTGTGTCTGGAAATCCAATGCATAGCTTAGTCATTTGAGTCTAGGAGAAATAACACTAAATTAAATGGTTTATTGAAGCAAACTGCTGATACTTGAGTTATAAAATATGAATTGTGCTTTTCTCTCTCAGAGTAGCTCTTGAAAGAAGATCTGGACCTAGGTCTATTTAGGAGCATTAAGCAAGGCTTTCAGTCTTCCTGAGAAATTGTATTGAGAGCACTTACCTTAGTTGCTGTTCTCTGTTGGGCTCTCTTGAAGGGATAATTTGAAGACATTATAACATACTACTATTAGCAGAAGTGGAAATCTTTTGGTGTTAGACAGGTTGAGTTTGTGTCTGAGAGTTTTCTCCGGTTCCTTTTTTCCCACTGTTTAGTCTCAGCCACACATACCTTTATTTCCTTGATACTCAGGTCCTAAATCCTAATAATGTTTCCCTATGTTCCAACTTACCTTACCATCCCTCACCTCTGAGAGTCTTGAGGAATAAGAGAAACAAAGACATGATTTTCTCTGGAAATTCTTTCTTCTCTCTTGACTTCTGTAGCCCTAATGTTATCTGCTATTCTTTCCTCTGGTTTCAGTTTCCAAGTACCTGAGCCCAGAAGGGTCTGTCATGTGCTAAGTGTTGAGCACTCTAAAGAAATTCAGACTTCTCTCAGTCCTAGTATCCTGCTAGAAATCAACATCTGATATTTTGTCATGTTCCAGGAAAGTCATAGGCTTGGTATCAGGCTTCTGAACTAGGAAATAACACACCATACTTTTTTCTTCATGGGACAGAATCCTTTTACTTACATTGCTGTTGTACTTGGAGAGGCTGCATTTTGCAAAGTGCAGCAAATAGATCGTACAAAAAAGAAAAACTGGTATTCAAGCAGACTACTTTCAGAGTGGGAAGAAAATGTCATACACATTTTATATGACCTGCAGCCAGGAATGTTCTATTGTCCTGTTCAGGCACTTAACCAATCTGATAGGATTGCTGAGATTGTGGAAAACTGCTTCTGCCCAGTAAGCCAAACAATGTCTGTTAATAGGTTTATTCTCCTGAGAAGGACTTCTGTCGGTCCAGTTGATGGTGACCTGTCTCGTCTTGCAGCTTTACTGATACCACACAAAAGTACTGAAGTGTTTTCCAAAACTTAGAACCTTAGTCCAGTCTACAATTGCACTTCAAAGTCTGGAGGGGTGTTTGTAGAAGGTAAGTAATGGCTTTTGGAGCAAATGGTTCTTGTTTTGTCAGATACAGGCTAATCCTAAGACAGGCTAGACTGTACCTGTCCCATCATATTACCAAGCTTCAGGAAGTCCTGGTCAGGGACTTCCTGAGGGTGAAGTTCTGCCAGACGTATTCAGTGGATTGGGCTTTTTTTTGAGGCACAGAGTATCTTTTCATCAACATTCTTTTTGGCATTATGATGCTCACTCAATCATCTAATTTAAAAGCTGAAGAGTCCTGGTCCGTATGCTGTCTTCCTGCTTTTCCCACCCCCATCTACTTTATCTGTGTTCTGTGACTACTTACAGGTTCTTAAGAATGCAATTTTCATGGCACTGGGAAACCCTAAGGGTTTTTTCAGTCTTATTCTTTTTCTGATAATTCTCAATGCAGAATTAGCAGATGAACAAATAGAACATTTCCATTTAAGGGAAGGAGGCAAAAGGACATTTTTGGTCTACAGGTGTAACTGGGATGATTTGTCTCCTTGTGTGTATTCTTTTGTAGTTACTGACACTGAGTTTCATCAGTCACTTTATTTGCCCCTCACTCGCTATTGTTAAATCCTGTCATAATTCTGTTGTATTTTTCTGCCATTTGACCCCAGGTTGTGCCTGTTACTGATTTTAATAGACTGGAAGATGAGGATTGCTTTGAAACTTTTAAGGCCTGTTCATTAATTGCAGAACCATGATAGACAGTTGAGGATAAACACTCCTTAGTTGCACAGTTGTGCCCACACTTAATCAAGCATATTTGCCTGTCTATGGAACTGGCTGGATCATGTCTTCAACATTTGCTTTACTTGCAGTGTGCTGCTCTGCTTGCTCCTGAACAGAGCATGTCCTGAGGATATTCAGGAAATGTGGAGGCAGTGCCCTGGCAATGGGAACAAAGCTTGTAACAGAGTAACTCCCTGTGATTTCAATCATGATTTTGTCTTCTTCCTTCTCCTTTCATCTCTTTGAAGGTATTTTTTGGCCCTCTCCCTGCTTTTACTTATGAAGTTAATTAAATGATTTTTCCTCTTTAAACTGATAAGTAACTGGGTCAACAGCCTTGATTTTTTTATTGCTATGAATAATTAGGAAGCTTTTATGGTAACCTGTCACTGCTTCTTCCAGATGACTTAGCGAATATAGTGATCTCTCCTTCCCCTGCTTTCTGGGACTGTGTTCACTCCACATTCCACTACTGGGATTGCCTCTTTTCCATGTCATTCTTAAGAGATATCTTAATAGAAAATCTTGCTGTTAAGCCAGGGAGTACAAAGCTGTAATTGCACTAGAGTTGGATGGGGATTGGAAGATATTAAAAAGTCCCCACATATCTAGTGGTTTCCTTTGAGGAGTGCTTCCAGCTGTTTGCTGTATTCCAATTTTAGATTGTGTTTTTGCACCTGCTTGAAAAGTCTGGGTTCTGTCCACTAGCTAAATAAACTTTTTGCTTCCTTGAAATTAGCAATACCAAAAAGTGTGTCTCATATCTGCTTTGTTTGTCTTTAAAACAGAGAACAAAAGACGTGGTAATTATCCTGCAGGGTAAATAACTGTAAGCTATAAATTACTTAAATAAAATTTAAACAATGCTATTGAGGAAAAAGTCTCCTGAATATGGTAGTGGCACACCTAGATCAGTCTCTCTGTTCTAAGAACTTTGTTTTTCAGAGGCAAAGTAAGCTATATTCTGACAATGTTCTTGTGAATATATTGGCTTCACATTGAGGGAGTGTCACTAAGCCCACTTGGGCTTTTGCAGTAGTGGAAGTGCTGGAGGCAAGGTTCATATCTTGCAGTTGGGCTGGTGGGAAGAACAAGACAAAAGGATTCAGCCTGAGGAGTTGCTGTGTTTAATATGACAGCCATATCATTTGTGTTTTCCAAATAAACTTTGACTGGAGTTCTAAACTTTCTGTTACATCACATCTGCTTGCTGTCCAATTTAAGAAATAAGTGAATACTTGAGTCTTCTGATGGATGAGGAAGCTGAATTGTCCTGTCTGGATAGCATTAACACTTTCTATTAAAAAAGAAGTCTTTGGTGATACGTACATTATCATTAGCATGCCAGTTGGTCTAGGTTGCTGGCTAGGTGTTCAACTTCATGTTGTCAGTCTTGTGTATTTGGGCAACATGCCTCAAATACAAAGGAGGATGAGTGAAAGAAATTTTTTTAACTGCTGGATTGAGAGAAATGGACATTTTGATATTTCTGTGCAGTGGTGTAGCAAATCTAGTCATAGTAGGAAAGAACTGTTGTGCATTTGAGGTTAAGAGAGAAAGGAAAAAGAACAATTAAAGCAATATGTGTAAAACTGAACCATAGGTGCTTAAAGGGTGAGCTTCCAAGAGTGCTCAAGAAAAAGAAACTTGTGTTCTGTGGTTTAGTTTTTGCTATAGCCATGCAAACATAGGATAACATTTCTGCTTCTCCATTCTGAGTTAGAAAAGACTGTTTAATGAACACCGTTCAGCTCCTCAGTGTTCAGGCAGTTACCTGAAGTTTTGCTCCTGTGAGCAACATCTGCAGCTTCTTGTCCCTGTAAGGTCTTAGGTTTTAAAATATCTTCTGTAAGTTAGAAACTGCAGGCTAAATACTGTGATGTGTGCATTTATCCCCAAAATTGTTACAATATTTGTTATGTAGTAGTATTGAACAGTATAATCGTTAAGATCTTTATCTCATGCTAGGTATACATTTAATGCTTTTTCAAGTTCCTCCTCTCTGAGAGCTCGTTCTGGGTAATTTCTTTTAGAACTTTTGCAAAATTGCCCTCCTTATCTTGCATTTTGCCCCTTGACCTTTTGCTTTCTCTTTCAGTGTGTCTTTCATGTAGACTTCAGAGACATTCTTCCCTGTCTGATGACTGACTTTCATACTCTTGTCTAAACCCATGACTTCATATTTTTCGGCCTAAGTGTAGTGTCCCTTAGTTACCTCCTCTCTAAGTTAAAACATATAGGTCTTTTTATGATCTCCATGCGCTGATGGTTCTTGCTCCAAGTTGCTGTGCTGTCTGCCAGGTTTGAGGATAACCTGGTGTGTGAATGACTTTGACTCTTGCTGCTCTGCATTTGCCTCCTTGACAAATTCAGCTCTCTTGTAATCCTCTCAGGCACTGAAAGCTGGTGAAGGAGAGAGGCATATTAGTGTGGAACTGAAATAAGTTATGACTGTGTTGCTGCTACCAGCTTACTCTCTCTTAAGCTTTTAAGCCTTGCTCTGGCATCCTCTTTGTAGCCTCCTAGTGAACGTGGTAAGCTGTGTTACTCTCAGCTGGCCTAGCCTGGGGTAATAGACTTTGTCTTGTATGGGTATACTGCACTGAACACTAGGCAAATAACCTGTTAAGTATAGAAGTGCTTATCCCAATACCTTAATAATTAGCTTCATTAATTGTACAATTTCTTCATGTAGAGGGTGATTCAGAAAGCACATTAATTCTGGGAAGATTGCACAGTTGGGTTCTCTGTTTCTTCATTTCTGTATCAAATACAGTCATTTGAAGGGTATAAAGACTTTTCGGACTGCAAAAAAAATTCACATTGTACTTAAAATGTCTTTGAATTCTTTCTTCATTTTGCCTAGTAATAAATAGTAAAGACCAGATTTAGGTCTCTGTCACTCTTGTGTGACCTCACAACAAAGTTTTGACAGTCTGAATTAGCAATCAGTATGTGCAATACATAGCACTCGGCTCCATTCTTTGAGCGGTGCTGAAACTTAATCTTTTGTCTTCTCTTAGCACATGGTATCTTCAGGTTTTCTCTTTGGAATTAACGGGACTGTTAACCTCATGAGAAACAGAATCTTTGATGCAAGAGCCCACCAATATATATAGTTGGTTTTTCTTGAAGAGAACAATTTTTAATTCAAAATCTTAATTTGCTTGTTTCCAGTGATTAGTCCTCAGATTAGATCACGGCACTGAATTACACCTTTTTCAAACGAGAGCACAGATAGTGAGCAGAATTCATTACAATTAAATTTTAATGAATTTCCTTAATGCAAATAAATTATGCCATGGGCTTTATCACTCTGCTGGAAGAGCATTTGGATATGAATGTTAATTCTGTGTTTACATTGTTTGCATCTTTGGCATTGCATCTCAGTTTGTTTTGCAGTCAGTTATTTAGGGTCCTCTACTCGGTAGCTGTGGTGCTCTTACTTAAAACTTCACGGAACACAGCAAGCTGAAAAAAGGATGCATTTTGTGGAAGTCTTGTATAAGATTTCCATGTTCTAAGGAACAATTGTTGTCGAAGGCTTGTAGCTCTTCCTATTTCTTGTCACGTACAGGCCAGAATTAATTGATGTGCATTCTTAAAATTGTGGATTCAGAACTTTTACTACAACCCAGTAAGCTCAGCAAGTTTCTCCCCAGTTATGCCCTTTTTTGAAGGAAAAAATAATTAGGGCATAGTAATTTCTAATTCTTTCATTGAACTTTTCCAAGTTAAGTTAGCTTTTAAATGGAGTATATTTTCTAAATTCTTGGGTTTTGATTGTCTGAACGTGTGTAACTGGGTAACTGTTCTTTTATTGTACATTTCTTTTCCTCTGGTATACTACCTCCCACTGAGGATAAGAATGCCTTTTTATATTTTGATATTGCAACTGAGAAGGTTGCAAATGCACATTGGGGAAAAAAAAAAAAGAAAAAGAATTTTTGGATTTTCTTCCTTGTTCTCCAAATAGGCAGAGAGCAGTATGATTTTGGAATAATTTCATTTTCTTCTGCCTCAGTATATTCTTACCCTAAAGTGAGTGGACAGAATATTAAGTTCTTGCATCCTTATTTGTGGGTTACATGCTATCTTGAAAAGTGGCCAAAACAGCTGAAATTTGGAGGAAAAAGTAATAACCATATTGCCGTCAGTTACGACAACTCTGGTTGTGGGATTGAGGGTTAGAGGTAATGAGCATGAACTGAAACACAGGAGCTTTGATCTGAACATCAGGAAATGGTGAGAGGGACTGCACTTCGGCACAGGTTACTCAGGGAGATTTTGGAGTCTCCCACCTTGGAGATACTCCTAACTAATCTAGATACCGTGCTGAACAACCTGCTCTAGGTAGTCCAGCTTGAGCAAGGGGGTTGGACAAGACCTCCTCCAGTGATCCCTTCCGTTTCCAACCTCAGCTGTGCTGTGATTCTGTGATTCTTTAGTCTTTTTTATAGCAGACTTGTTTCCATAGTAATCAACAATGATGGTAGATTATTTCTTCCACATGGAAAAAGCTGTCAACGTTTTTCTCTGAAGCATGAAATGGGAAGTTGCTACCTCCGAAAAATGTTCTCTTTGTTCCAGAAGTGCTTTCTTTTCTAATACTTGGAAGTGAGTTTTAAGGCATTTCAAAGAAAAACATTTGATCAGGAATTGATTTACACTAACTTCAGAATGTGAAAATCAGATATTGTTAAGTTTCAATATTGTAGATGAAGGGCCAGTTTAGGTAGAGCATCCCAACTTCTGCTTTGTAGAAGGCATCTTCCCTTAGTAAGCTGTTTGGAGGAGAGGGAAAGCTGAAGCAAATACATATTTGTGTTAAAACATTTGTACCTTGGTAATATATTTGACAAATTTAAACTTCAATTTTTTTTCAGAATGTCAACTGTTGCTCTTGTTTGGAATTTAAATAAGAATTGATAGCTTTTCAGAGACCAGAAATACTGTTTTCTGACTGTCTTTTGTAACATATCAGATGAATTTTATGAAGGAAGATGAGAATGCTGTGACTGAGTGGCTTTGATTTGAATTTGTCCTCCTCTTCATAACTTTTTGTGTTGCTGAGAAGCATAAGCCCTTGAAGGCTTTGTCAATAAGCAAGTGCAGTCTAACTTTAACCCACCGGAAAAATTCCCATTCCATGAAGACAAAAGAAGTGACACAAAATTTCCTACAGTGAGAGTGAGAACTACTTCTCTGGGGATAACAGAAACCTTCCAAGATTATAGCCAGCTCAAAAAAACCCCTCAAATAAAACCAAAACAAACTAAATCAGCTGCCTTTATTGCAGAAACGTCTTTTTTTGTTATGACAGTCTTTTTGAAGGTCATATGCTTGCTTTCCCATTGAAATGATAAGGTCTTAAAGCTCTTTAGTTTTATGTGTAGACAAAAGTCGTTTTTAGGAAAGAAGAAAGAAAGGAAGAAGTTGTTTGAGAAATGATGTCTTTCTGATGAATCTATGAAGTGAAAATGCATATTCTGTCTCTGGAGTGCCAAATAGGTGAGGTGGTCCAACCAAGGCACATATTCAGATGTGTCAGCATCAGTGAAAATTGCTGATCCTTGAGGAAAATCTGTTCATGTATTCTTTAATTAAGTGCTGAGGTAGTACTTTACCTTGCAAGAACTTTCTTCCTTCTATATGAAAGAAGAACTGCTGGAAAAAAAGCCCATGTCATTCCAGAGTAATGCACAAGGCAGAAAGATCTGTTGGGTCATTTTTACTTACAATCACTTTTCCGCGTAGTTTTTGTGAAATACCATGTATATGAATTCTAGGTTTTAGCACCAAAAATAATTGGGGGGTTAGAGGGGCAGGCTGACAGGCTGTGAAGCAGTTTGCTATCTGGAGATGGTACAAGCAGCCTGTTCATCAGAGCTTTCATAAGGAAATGAGCTTTGGACATTTCTGCAGAGTACACTGACAGAAGAGTACCTAGACAAAAGTGACGGTCTTGAGAAAAATTAACCACATCAGACCTTGCAACAGCTGCACAGCTTCCAGTCAATAGAGATCATAACAAATTCACCTCAGGGTAGCAAGAATGGTGTTACTGAATAAGGTGAACAGCTTTTGTGTGCTGTGAAAATCCACTGGTCACTTCTGACCTGGCTGTTTTGTGAATTGCTGTCCACAAAAGTATTAGCTGGAGGTCCTGCGTTTGGTAACTGGCAACTGCAGCTACTCTGACTCTGAAAGTTTTTTAGGAAACATAAGGAGAACACGGGGAGGGGTTTTGTGTGTGTGGCTGTTGGACTTTTGCTTCTTGTAATACACTTCCAACTTTCTGATATTGTCTGAATTAGGTAATCAAACGTTGGGAATGTTGGTGAGGGTAGAATTTGTGTTAGAAGTCATCTAAAGCATTTTATTCTTTTTAGAAACCAAATGTTCATGTTTTGCAACAGCTTTTTGAAGGTTTGTATGAAACCACTCACATCCTACAGTAGGAATTGAGCAGACTGAAATGGTTCGTAATTCTGTCATACCAGTATTTTCTTTGAGCTCTCTAACAACATGCTACCAAAATTCTGCATCAACAGTTAAGAAATATTAATTGGCTTTTGGTTAAACCGGAGCTCCATCTGACCAGGAGTGCAGTGACAGGGGCTTGACTGAGCTCACTTAACAACTGCTCCCTGAGGTTTTCCTAACCACAGGCATGTCACATACATGGTTGTTTGATTTGCGTGTAGCAGTTTATGTTTCTAATGGCCAGTGTCCTCCTTTGCGTGGTGGATTCACTGACAGATTTATCAAGCTGTGGAATTTCCAGCAGCCCTGCAGGCTTGCACACTGCAGCTGCTGTGCAGTGACTGACTACTGCCATAGTATAGCAACTTCTAGAAGTACTGCAGGTGAAGTGCTGTGTGTGTCCTTTTATATTTAAAAGGATTTAAAGATAGATCAGATTTTTGTACAGCATTTTATTGCTGTTTACCTACACAGACTCCACTTCCTTCAGTGCAGGAGTCTGTGCATTTTATTGGAAAATGCTGCTCTAATATCTGAAACACTTACGAAGTCTTGGTAAATGTGAAAACACCAGCATGAGTTGCATTATTAAAGAGATGTTTCTGATACTGATCTATGTCAGGGAAAAGCCTTTTCTAGTACTCCAAATTTTTGTCAAAGTGAAAGTCAAACAACCTAGGGGGCTGCCAATTTAGTTTTAGGACACAAGCACAGAAATTCTTGGTGTTTCCCCACAGGTAAAATGTATTTCTACTATTGGAATGTTTTTGTGACTTTTTCACATTGCACGGAATTTTTTTTATTAGGACGGGAAGGTAGCTACAGGTAGGAATTAAAACTGCATTCCCCTCCATAAAAAAATATTCCTTCCCTCATTGTGGTAACACAGACCTTTCCCACGGGAACTTTTCTCTTCTTCCTTCTATGTTTTGTAAATAGAGATAAAAGCTTGGATGTTATTGAAAACTGTCTCTGGAAAGATGGACATTCTACCTGGCCTATCGGCCTAGGGGGAGGTTATGAATTGACCCAATCCGGACGACCTTTGGAAAGTCTATATAAGTTTTAGAATTAAATAATAAATTCAGATTTCCTGCCTCACCCGAACTCGTCTGGTTCTTTCGCTCTGCCAGTGGTTCAACAGCGACATCTAATTACAAAAACAACTTGCCTTTTTTCAAAATCAATTAGAAACTTTTATTTTCCTTTGACCTACCCTCCCATTCCCAGACACCCTCACTCTCTTAACTGGTCAGATAGTTTTCCTAACAGATGTCTCATCAGACTTTCCCTTCTACTTTATGTAAGTTTGTATTACCACATTTTGGAGTTAGCATATGCATTATTTTTCCCCATTTCCTTACTTTTGCTCTTAATTCTAAGGCATGCCAAAGTAGGGATGCAATAGAACATGCTTAGGTAGTAGTTACTTGCTCCCTAATCAGAGCACTGGATATATTGGGGAGGGGAACACTGGGGTTTTATGGAGGATTTGATTACTGCAGCATTTGTGAATAGTTGGGAGTCTCGGGCAAGTCCTGCAGGTGGCCCCAGAGACACAGCCTGGGAGTGGTGGTCCAGACTCCTGGAGAACCTGGCTGGCAGTCCACCAGGACACAGGGGATTGCTATGGAGAGAGTTTTTCTTCACCTGCTCTGCTTCTAACCCTCAAATTATGCTTTGTGTTTTCTTGTCTTTAATGCCCTTCTACTTTCCATCAGCCCAAACAGCTGACTTCAGTAACTGATTTCCATTGCCCCTCTAATATACGGGGGCTTTCTTTCGAAGTCAGGTGCACTATTGTGCAACTCTTAAAGCCTTTGGATTTTTTGTTGAAGTCCTTTCCTCCCCTCTCCCCCTGCTCCGCCTACCTCCCTGCACCTTCAGCTTAGTGTTTTCTATTTGGCAGAAAACAGGAAAACTGTTTTCAGTTGTCACTCAAATCTTAGCTGAGTGAATGCTCCTGAAGCTGGTAAGTATCCCATGGCTTTAAATGTAATATTTGGTACTGGAATGGCACAAGTTTGTATATTGTCCTTATTCATTACAAGTCTTGCTTTTTATTAACAGGTTGCCCTGTGGGAAAAAAACACATTTAAAAGAAAGATCCACGGAAATTTGAATAAGCTGAGCTCAATCATACGTTTTTTTCAAAATAGTTTAAAAGTTAAATATGCTTGACAGGAGTAGCTGTGTAAATCAAAAGACTTGATTTTTCTTTGGAGACCATGCAAACCAAAAGCTAGAAGAGTTCAAGTGCATTTTTATTGTACAAGCCCTGACTTGTACTGGGAGTTCTCACTCATTAAAAGAGCAGTTAAGTAAGCAACCTATCCAGGATTGTAGACCTGTTGGTAAGCTATGATACTTTGTTAGACAGCTTTAAATATTCTCAAACTGCTTCATAAAACAACTTGTATAAATTTAGGCATACACTCTAGATGTGTACTGTGCAGGAGGGGATTGAATGACTGACCCGTGTTGTCCAGTGCTGTGAGTAAATTCCTTCACTCACAGTGTCTGCTGGCCAAAAGCAGGCGTTCTCTCTTCTAAATGCAGATTGAAAAACTAAAGGACATCAAGGTCATATTAAAGCTCCGCATGACACACTAAGAGAAGGTACAAACCTTGCAATACCAACAAATACAGATTCTGTGAAACTGTCTGAGGAACTGACTTAGAAGTTATAATGAAGTGTTGGGGAGTCTCCTTAGCAAATTCTTTTAACTATTATTTATGTATTACAAGTTTATTTATATCATCAGACAAGTCTAATAAAACATTTACAGCCTTCTTTTTACCTTGGCTGGAGAATGAACAGCCTTCTCTCCCTATGATACAGATCTTTAATTAGTTAAGAAAAGAAACAGAACAGCACAGTAGTGCCCATTTTTGAAAGAAATAGACTACTTTGTTCTAAGTGGAATAAAGTCTCTTGGAAGCCTTTTCCGGGTACATGAAGCAGGAGGTTTCAGCAACCTGATTGTCTTCTGTGATGAAATGACTAGATCTGTGGATGATGGGGGAGTAGAGGCTCTCATCTGCTTTGATTCTTAACAAGGCTTTTGCTGTGGTCTCCCATGTCATCCTTGCATCCAAATTAGGATGGTGAAGTGTGGATGGATGAAAAACTACTAGATGAGGGTAACAAAGATTGTGAAGTTCCTTGGAGGAAGCTGTGTGAGGAGTGGCTGAGGTCACTTGGTGTGTTCAGCCTGGAGGAGTCTGAGGGGAGACCTCACTGCAGTTACGACTTCCGCGTGAGGGGAAGAGGAGGGGCAGGCACTGATCTCTTCTCTGTGGTGACCAGTGACAGGACCCAAGGGAATGGCCTGAAGCTGTATCAGAGGAGGCTTAGGTTGGATTTAGGAGAAGGTTCTTCCCAAAAAGGGTGGCTGGTCACTGGAACAGGCTCCCCGAGGAAGTGGTCACAGCATCAAGCCTGACAGAGCTCAAGAAGCATTTGCACAATACTCCTGGGCACATGGTGTGATTTTTGGGGCTGTCCTGTGCAGGGCCAGGAGTTGGACTTGGTGATCCTGGTGAGTTCCTCCCAACTCAACATATTCTGTGATTCTATGATCTCTGACTCTGTAAGTGAAAAACTGGCCAGATGTTTCAGCTTGGAAAGAAGTGGCTAGTGGTGATACTACTGGCCTCCAGATAATAATATCATGGGTGTCTGCCCTGGAATCTGTTTAATGTCTTCACATCTCCTTGTTCAGCTGTTGATGATGCACTTCATTAAAATCTGTGAATGACTCCGGTCAGGATTTGCAGTTTATACACTTGAAATTTGCAGTTTATACACTTGAAAAATTGTTCTGCCACCCAGAACAATGTCAACAGGCTAGAAGAGTGGACCAACAGTCATGTTGTGAAATTGAACAGAGACATAGGCAGCAGGACATGCTGTTTCCCTCAGGCAGAGGCTGACTGGCTGGGGGGCTGCTTTGCTGAAAAGCTCTTAGAGGTCCTGGGTGACAGTGGCCACACATGAACAGAGTGCACTCCGCAAGTGATGAAGGCTAACAGCATCCTGAGCTGTGGTAGCAGGAGCATAGGAAGGAAATCAAACCAAGTGATTCCTCTTTACTCAGCACTCACTAAGTTGCATCTGGAATACCACATCCACTTTTGATGCCCCAGGATCAGAAAAATCATGAAAACCTGGACTGAGCTCAGTAGAGACCTATGAAGCACCACAGAATCTTGGATGCTTGCACTCTGAGGAGAGGCTGAGGGACTGGGGGTAATTTGGCATGGAGACAAAATTTGGCATGGAGCAGGAATATATATAACAGTGCCTACATCTGTAAAGAAGTTACCTAAAATACAGATACAGGCTCTTTAGATATACAGCAGGAGAATGAGAGAGAGTGATCATTAATTAAATCAGGTAATATGTTGAATACTTTATTTTTAATAATAGCTTTTCATGCTATTTTTGAGTAATTTGTTATTATTTTTAATAATGGCTTTTCATGCAGTGTTGTCCTTAAAGAGGTGTGGCAAGCTTTAAAATGCCACATTTGCTTGGGATAGTGGAGCTTGTTCTGGAGTAGATGGCTCCTTTAGTTAGCCGAGACTAATCTCAGTCCATGTATACAAATCACAAAATGATTGGCATTGAAAGGCATATTTTGAGATCATCTAGTCCAACCTCTCTTCTGAAGCAGGGTCATCTAGAGCAAGTTGGTTGGGACAGTGTCCACTTGGATTTTTTTAGTATCTCCAGATCCTGCAACTGATGTCAGGATAGATGCTGCTGTGAATTTTGATATGGAGACAGGGCCTCTCTGTGATAGCACAACTCTTGTGGAAAGAACTTCTTAAGAGTCTAGTACTCAAAATGCTGTAAGTTCAGTCACTTTTATGAGAAAAAACCAACAAAAACCAACAAAACCCCCAAAAACCAACAAAACCCCACTCCCCCCAAAAAACCTGCAAATAAGAAACAATGCCCCCCCAAAGCAAACAACGAGAACACAAACACAAGCAAAACACAAACAAAATCTCCAAAATCAACCAAACAACACTCCCTTCTGAATACATTTGCTTCTTCAGGAAATAAGCCTGAGAAAGGATAGCTTTTTTTCCTCCAAAACCTTTATGCATTGCACTACTGTTAAGTCTTATTATTTTGTTTTTTCCAATTTGTTTTTAAGCATGTGTATCCTTTGTTGTGGTTTATAGACAGAACGCAGATGTTGCTTTTATGACCTTTACAAGTTGTATTTATTTGCACTGTTTCTGTGAACTGTAATCAGGAACTGTTATGTGTAACATCTAAAATGAACAAATCTAGTAAACACTTGGAAGAGTTTGGAGTATTTTTCCTAATTTGTTTACTTTAAGTATGTGATGACAATTGATGTATGGCATCTTACTTTTTAATACTTTCATCTACTTCGTCAGATCTTTTCTGGTGATATCTTTGTGTGTTTTTTTCATGTATCAGTTGAGCAAGGAGAATGATGTTTTTCTTATATTTACACTTAGAAACCCACTCAGCAGCTGGTGTAGATACCCACATAAAACCTAATAGTGTTTTTCACTCACTTTTCTCTAATTACATAACAAATTTGGTGTAATTTCTTAAAATTGCTTGAATGTTTTGTCTTGAGGTATGATCAGTGAGTTTTAATAGCTGAAATGCATTTAACTGTTGAAAAGACAGGGAGTCAAACCTCCTTGCTGTTTCATACCTACAAAGACAGTGAAATGCGTAGCTTTGTGCTTAACTCAAACAAAAGGGACCCTGACCGTAGTGTACAGATCTCATTGACGTTTTCTATGTTTGAAAAAGGAATTAAAAGAACTCCTGTGTGCTTGCTGCTTGAGTTGTGTGTCAAGTGTGGGTGTCACTACAGGCCTGTTGACTGACGTTACCAGCCTACCAACAAGTGCCTTCCAGCATGGAGGTTGCTGCTTGTATACTCCACAGGGAGGTCTGTGAGGGCTGTGAACCCTTAGACCCTTCAATGGCAATTGCAGGAAGACATTTCTTCACCCAAGGAGATTAAATAAACATGTGGCAAAAAATTCTAAACAGAGGCTTTGAATATACTTATTTGAAGGCTGTTGGGATGAGAAAAGAGAGGAACCAGTTTGATTTAGGTGAGCCCCAACATAGCATGAGAGAGTGATAGAATGGCTTGGGCTGGAAGGAACCTCAAAGAACACCTGGTTCCAACTACCCTGCTGTGGCAGAGACACCTTCCCCTAGATCAGGTTGCTCAGAGCCCCATTCAGCTAGGCCTTGGACAACTCCAGGGATGGGGCATCCACAACTTCTCTGGGCAACCTTTGCCGGTGCCTCACCACCACCACAGTAAAGAATTTCTTCCTAGTATCTAATCTGAATCTACTGCCTTCAGTTTGAAGTCATTGCCTCTTTTTCTGTCACTACATGCTCTTGTAAATAGTCTCTTTCCATCTATCTTGTAAGCTTCCTTCAGGCCACAAATAAGTCACCCCTAAGCCTTCTCTTTTCCAGACTGAACAATCCCAATTCTCTCAGCTTTTCAGAAGGATGTGTGACTGTTTTGTTCTGGTTGTACATGGTAGAAGGAATTAGGGTGTGATTTAGTAATGGTGCTGCAATCACTTAATTTGTGTTATCTGTTTCATGTATTAACATGGGAGGAAATTTCCAGAACTGAATGGTCAAGAGAGTATCTTAGAAATAAAACCTGGTAACAAAATTAGTGTTACAAATGTTTCTTCAGGCTCCTGTCACATGCAAGGTGGTCTTTCAGACTAGTCCTGAGAGACAAAACTACTTCAAGGTGCAGGTACAGCTTTTCAGTGGGTTTCTACGTCTTGACATAATCTCTCTGACTGAGCTTTGTTTGTCTGTATACTGCATTGAGTTGTGATTCTGTCCTTGTTTTTTAGCTATGTCCTCATGCTTCCTTGCTTACTTGGGAGCTGGGCTGTACCTTGTGTGTGTGTGTAGCTTTCAGTCTTGCTGTTCCTGCTGAGTAAAATACTGGGAAGCTCTACAGTGACTGTCTTTGGCTAAGAAATACTTGGAAGAAGTGAAAACCCTGAAAAACAAGTCTTAGTGCAGTTGGCATTCAGATATTGAAATTCCTGGCTAAACCCAATATCTTACCTAAAAACCAAACAGCCAAGGACTGTCCAAATGGTACTCCTTGACTGTTGTAGATGCTGGTATCAGTCACCATGTTAGATACTTTTTGTAAGTGATTCTCTGCCTTTCCAAATAATTAATTTAGTTTGGAAATATAGTTTAGCTTCATAATAGGGTGGTTTTTATTAGCTAAAAGTTGGGTTAGTTGTTGGATTTCCCTTCTTTATGAAGCCTAGTAAAATGTTCTGCAGCTCTCTGTTCGTGATTTTATGGTTGTGTATCAAACAATAAAATCAGAAATCATACTGTTTGAGGGACAGCATGTCCTGCATGCAACACATCAGATTTTTTCTTGTTTGTTTTTCTGTTTGGGTTTTTTTTTTTTTTTTTTTTTGGTGTGATTTCCTGACATATGGGTAATCACTGAAAAATGTGATTTATCCACTGTAGTAGTCAAGGCTTGACAGAAGTTCTGTACGTTGCTGGGAAAGACCTTTCTATTTTTACCAGTATATAATTTTGTCATTCCTTTTCTATTTGGTTTAACATGCGGGGTGTGTGGGAGTGGTGTCATTTTAAGGTTTGAATGTTAGCTGAGTTTCATTCAGCTTTTCTGAGTAAGTCAGGATGGTAAAAATGGTTCCTTGTACCGAGTCTACTGAAGCTGTAATACCCAGAGGTTTAGTTTTGTGTTTTGACATCCAGTTTATTGCTTTGATTAATACATCTATGCTGGATCTAGAGTGCTTCTAGTGTTTTTCTTTCATGCTTTGTATTATAACATGAGGGCATTTATCTCAGGCCTCCTTTCTTCCCTTTATGATGATGAAAGGATTATTTGCACTTGGTCAAAGAGCATGAGGTAAAAGAACTAAGAAAATTTACCAGCCTGAAGATGCTTGCTTTTTGAAATTTTGCTCATGAAAAGCAGGTGTGGATGTGGTTGTCTTACATCCCAATTATTTCTTAAAGCAAAAACCAAAACTACATAATAGACTTAATCCCATTTGATTTGCCTCCTACAAAATAACATCAACTATAAAATCATATTATATTTCAGAGACCCATTTTCTGGCCATTTTTCACCATCATCTAATTCAGATTGAGGCCACTGTTGATTTCAGTATCTTTTCAATTTCTCTTAAGTCATAGGGTCACCCCGAAATTTACTCCTATTCTTTAGGATGTATCCAGGGGAAGAGCAAATTCTTTGTAGAAGCAGAGGAATCCATTTCAGTACTGAAATCCAATGTTTCATAAACTATCCAAATGCACACACCTTAAAATCAAGTTTTCACACTACCAACAAGTGTGAAAACATATGTGCAAAATACCAAAAATCCAAGATGCATGTCATTAAAGCGTAGAATCAGAATATTTGTTCCTGCAGTTTATGCAAGGCCCCAAACCAAAATCCTCCTGGTTCTTTATCAACTCCCAATCACCACCCTTTACTGATCAAATACCTCTCTAAAGCGCTTTGCTGGCTGCCCTGATTTCAGAGCTGGTTTTCTGAAGTTCCCAGTCAGAAGGTTTGTGTGCACTGGAATTTGTCCAACTGAGCCCCTTTGCTTGGAGTGGCCAGTCAGTCCAGGCAAGCACTACGTCTGTCCCTCTTGGGTTACCAAAAACTGTTGTCCCCAGTGCAGGCTCCTTCTCCAGTGTGCAGCACCAGCTCACACACCCAGGCGAGGTATTTCTGCTTTTTATTCCAGCTTGTGCAAGGAGCGAGCTGGGTGGTAACCTGCAAAAGGGCTGGCACCCCGATCATCAAACCCTTACACCATTTTAATGAACAAAGGCAGCAGCATTCATTGCTTGCAGATTACATGACTTTATTCAGTAATTAGTGCTCAAACCCCTATTTGCTCGTTATGTCTCCCACTTGTCATGCTAATTAGTCCGCAGGCGCAGTTCTTCCCTCCCTCTGACTCTGGGGTCTGTTTTGAGTAGGTGGTCATTGAGTTGGTGGTCATGATCTCCCCCAGTTACTGCTCAGTCTTGACTTCACTCCTGGTGGCTCTCATCCAGGCAGCCCATCCATCTTGGGATTGTCTTCCCTCTTCCTTAAAACAAACATTAGTCAAGCATATGGTGTTCACAGTGCAATTACTTAATAACTGTTTAGCTGTAGCTACTGATTGACAACAACAAAAGAAATTGCGAAGTTTGATTCAAATCTTGAACGGCTTGATACAAGGTGTGCAGATGCTCTTGACTGGATTCTTAGATCTGCAGCTGGCCTCCATTGTGTGTGGCAGGGCAAGAGTACGTGCAGATTGGGTGGGTGAACTATACTGGGTTACTGTGAGAAAATAAAACATGCTTGAATGCTCTTTATGCTCAAATTGGTGATGGTTAGAAGTGAACTGTCCCAGGCTGCTGTAATAACAATGTAAGATGTGCTCCTTCTGTCCCCACCTGCTCTGTTGTTTTTTCGAGTTGTCAAGGAGACTAAAATTATTCACGAGAACCAATGTTGTGATGAAGAGCAATTCTTAAATTGTTTAGGGTGCTCTATCTACATGGGAGATCTGTAAAAAAGCCTTTTCTGTCATGATGACACACTTCCTGACATCTTTTCTGATGTGGACTCATAAGCGCTCACCCACCTGTTGTCCCGTGAAAGAGCTCCATATATTCAAACGGGTCTTTTGCATAAAGGCATCCTTCACCTTCATATTCCCTGTCTGCATTTCCTGAAGAGCATGTTTGTCCATCACAATTCAGTCATTCCTGCCATGTCTCAGCAATTCCAGTCACGTTGTGTGGTGACTGGATGCAGAGCTCTTGTTTCTTCTTCTGTATGTTTTCAGACTGCATGTGTTGCATGTACACTTCAGACAGGGGCCCCTTCAGCCTGTAATGCTGCTCCTGAAGTGCCTCTTGTTCTTGTCACTCAGGATCCTTTATTCTGTCTACCGCTGTCCCCCAGTTCTTCACTTATCTGTAGGATGAAGTCTCCCTTACCAGTTGGAGATGCTGTGAGTTTAAAACTAATTTAGCTGGTAAAAATTGTTGTATTCCTTTGACTAATGCTGCTGGGAAGGATGTAAGTGGAAAGCGTAATATATCCATTTACACTGGCTATCTTCTGCCCTTCACAATCACTGGTACCTCCCTGGACAAAATCTTGTATGTTGGTTTGGGGGTTTTGGGGTTGTTTGTTCGTTTTTCTTTTTGCCTTTTTTTTTTTTTAAGACTGTTCAAGAGAAGAGGAAGGAAAAGAAGGAGAGATTGGTTACCAACTTAAAATCTTAAAATAGAACTAACAGTTTCATGAAATGTGTTAAAAGCTGTTCCTAATACTACTGTAACACTATAACCTCTTCCGTGACAGAATTTATTATTTTGCTGTGAAAACATACTGCAGGCAATAGAACTTAGCACTCCTGGCTAGAGCCCAAGGAAATGCTACTGTTTGCTTTCTTTGTTTCTTTTTAAATTTAAGAACATAATTCGACTTTGATTTGAAAGACCCCAAGTAGTAGAGGTTTTGTGGATTTGGCTGGTGTTAGTAGTTCCTGCAGCTATATTCTGTTTGTATACAAATTTCTGGGTAATTAATAATGTGATCTAATTTGTTTCTATTATATGTACACAGTGTTAAAATTTTACTTGAATGTTTACTGTTAAAAGTAAAGCTTATGTCAAGATAATGTATTAGGGGTTCATTTTATACCCATTTGAATACATTTTAATGCTTCCCTGTAAACACACAAACACAGAAACAGACCATGCACACACACAGCTTGTGTAGCTGGAAAAACAGAACTGTCACTGGTGCCTTCAGTTTGCCTGCGTGTGCTTTCAGCTGATTCCAGTGAGACTGATAGCGTAGCGTAGCCTCCCTGGGCTGCATCTCCTGCCATCTGAGCGTGTGCACATTTCTGACTATTTTTCATTCTTTTCAGTCCTTGCTGCAGACATTGTACAGTGAGCCAGTGACTTGGGCAGGTGATTAAAAGGAAGTCTCTCTTTGTGAATTACTTTACAAGAGGATATTTTTGAGAGAAGCCTGTTCAGCAGATGTTTACTGTATAATGGTAGATAGTTCTGCGTCAAGTTTTGGTTTTGTTTGCTAGCTGCTGCCATATTGCAAAAGTGCAGGTGAACCTTTTGAATACTCTTAAGTGGCCTTCAGAGTTTAGATTGTGGAGGGAAAGCTGGAGTAGGACTATGAACAATACTTTGTTTTGTAGTGAGTTGTGGGGGTGATGTGTGACAGAGTTTAGCTAGAATGAGTTCACTGGTGTAATTAGGAAATCAGGTTTACAGCACTGTGACAGTTTCTATTTGACAAAAGTGTATTCTGCTGGGAAAAACTGCCTCAGTCTCATATATAAAAATTACCTTTAATCTAGGTTTGCTTTTGAAACAAAGTAGTGTATATGATGAGTTTTGTAATTACGTTCATGTTCATGTGTGTTGTGTTGGCCTTTTAAAGCTGATGGTAAAGTAATAAAGTTAAAATTCGTGTCCCACTGTGCTCTGTGTTCAGGCATCTCCCAGATTTTACAAAGTATCAAACATATAGTTTATGTTATAAACTATAGTTACATGCACACATTTAAAGAAAGAAAAAAGTGAGTTCCCTGTAGTCTATTTAGGATTTTAGTTCCCTTGTTTGGTAGCTGAAGGCACTTTGCTTTCTACCTAACATCTGATAAGCCTGTCCAGTACAAATCATAATACTCGTAGTTTTACTGGGCTTTAGTTTTCTTGTAATGGCAGGTGGAACAGCACTAGGAAAGGTTCACAGGTAAGTAAACTCTGCTTTGCAGGTTTTTGTGAATAAAGTATTTGTGGCTGCTTGATTTTCTGTCCCTTTATTTTCCCTAAGTACAGTAAAGCAACAAGACTGTTTAATTACATCAAAGCACAGTTCTGCCGTGGGAAACTTAGGTTAGTCAATTCCTCTAGGTTATAGACTTAAAGGAGATGCAGTCTTTAGAACACAGACAAAAATTTTCCTTATATCCATCATACTTTTAATGCTTAAAAAATGAGCAATAGTTTTTCTTCTCGTGCTACCCCTCTGTTATATTGGGTGAGGGCAGGGGGATGTACTTCTTCTGTCCATACCAGAGAGTTGTACTATGGCAACTTTGGTTAAAGATGGGACAATTCCATGTACAATTGAGCGTGGTAATGTTAAGTCAGCTTTTCAGGCGATGTCCCTCTTGGTCAGTTGGTGACTGCAGAGCATGGAGTTAAACGATGTCTGGGAAGGCTGGGCGCAGGGGGAGGAATATTTCTACTGTTGTGTGAGAAGTCACCCAGCAGCTCTCTTGGAGACTGATCAAGGAAGGTAGCTACAAGATCCTGAACTTTCTGTGCGAATTCTTGGTAATAGATCGCAGTTGCCTTTGTATAAAACCCAGGCTGCTTGTGCTGATGGCTGTAGGAGGAGTTATGAGGTAGCAAAGAGGCTCAGCACGTGTGTGGTGCCAGGCCGTGAGTATGTGTATTGTTGCATAGACAAGAATATGTCTGAGATGAGGCTGGTAATTGGAAAACTTCTCAAATACCAGTCATCTCTCAGTTAAATATTTTATATAGTTAGCAGTTTAAATATTTTAACAGGACTGTTTTTAATAATCAACCTGTAGTTACTTAAAAGTAGTTGTATTCCGGTCTCATAATTGTTCCATTCAAATTGTTCCATTTTCTTTATCTGGTGATGCTTTAAGCACCCACTCAACCCTAGTGACAAATTAACAACTTGCTTTACCTTTCAGAGAAACAATCTACTTAGGTTTTGCAACTTCATACCTTGAAAACAAATGCTGTTGTAAGTCAAAATAAGATGTCTGTTAGTTTGTTGTTGGTTTTACTTAGCATATGCTTATGCCAGTGTGCCCTGCATCTTGCTTCTTTTGAATTCATAAAAGTTGTGCATGCTTTCTGTTCGCTTTTAACGTGGCGGGGGATAAAGCCTTAAGCAAAACCTATAGGCCACCACAAAAATGCCTTCGCAGGGAAACTGGTTTGGGTTGGTTTTAATTAATTCAGATTGCTAAGTAGGATACCTTTTTGTTTTATAGTTTTCAGTTTAACTTTGGAGCATTCATCTAGACAAAGCTTGAATCTTACTAATCAATAATTGTATTTTCTGTTGAACATAACGTTTGCATTCTTATTTGTTAAATTTTGTGGGGAAAGAAGGTAACTTACAGGTATATTTAAGCAATTTATGTAGCTGCACATTTTTATTGATTGACGTTCTGTGTTTTAGTCTTTTGAAAAATTGCATGGGTTACTTTGTTTTCCTTGATAAGACTTGGTTTTATTTCTTAATTGATGGGCTCCTATTGAAGAGAAACATAATGAAATTAACTTTAGACAACAAGCTTGTTAAAACAGTCTTGAAAGGTAGATGTGTTTTGTCAGCATGCTGTGAATAAAGTAGCTCTGGAAAATCAGAGCATGGAAAAAAACTTATTTGAGGGAGAAGCAAATTCAACATTTTTTTTCTTGGTATGTATTATTTGTAGAACTAGTGATTTAGTATTCACTTGCACTTTGCCTTCTATTTCCTATATGTAAAAATTAGACAGTTTTCTTCTACAATTTGTATAAATTTCCTAACTTTGAATGAGTAAGCTATTAAACTCTTTTCAATGGAAAGAGGAAAGATAAGCATCAACTTTTGAAAGAACATCCTAAATATTTCTGACTTCATTTGGTTGGCCAAGAACTTCCTGCAGAGGCTTGACTGATCCTAAAAGTTCGGGACTAACGTTCACTCTTCGAAATAATCCATTACTTTTTTGGTTTTTATTCTAGACAACTTAGGTGTCAATTTCAAGTACATTTGAAAATAGCTTTGATTAAGATTAAATACAGTATCTTAATTTAAATTTATGTATTTTTACATGCTAGTTTCTGATGTTCAAAGACTCTTCCTTGGATTGTAATCAAGATTGTGCATACAATTTTTATATTGGTCCATCATGAGTTTTTTTGGACAATGTATTACTATGACATTTCACTGTTCTCTTTTTGTTGTTATGAAAGGGTTTGTAATAGAGATGCTCTCCTGAGAACTTCTGAGTAATCTTACCTTCTAAAATACTGCCGAGTTGATTGTACAGTCCAAAAAGTGGGGCTGTGTGGCTCTTTGAGTCTCAGGAGACCTCCAGATGGAAGAGTCTTTCTGTATGCTGTGAATTAATAAGAAACTGTCTGTATGCTGCATATTTTACAGAACGGAAGGGCACTAACCTTTATCTTGGGTATTACCCATCCTGTTAGTTTTGATGTTGGTAATGGTAGGCCATTTGATCCCAAATTTTTAATAGACAGATGGGTGCAGCCCAACTTGTGTTGGTTGAATAGATCTACTTGACAGAAAGGTAAATTACCTTTCTGATGGATATTGACTCAGTGATTTCAGAATAGCATGTTAGTCAGAGCTAATTTTATTAATGTGCTCTTTCCAAAAAAAGATTCTTTTCTGTTGAGAACCTTAGGTGAGTTTTGGAAAATGCAGGGATTATCAGAAGGGAAAAATTGTTATGAATAGCAGAGGACTGAGAATAGTTGGACAAATTCATGGGGGATGGATCCATCTACTGTTTGCTTGTCAACACCATCCACATGCAACTTGCAGATCAGGGGTCCCAGAACTATTGTTTGTTGTGAGCTGATAGGCTGTGCCAAAAGAAGAAATCAAGTGCTATCTCCTGTGCTCACTCGCAACAGAATTGCTATTGACCAGCACTGGCATAAGATCATCCATTTGTTCCCAAGTAGCAAAGCTTCTGGCGTTCCCTTATTAGAGTTACTAATGTCTAACAAAGGTAAAATAAGTGTAAACATCAAATTTTTTCTTAATTCCTCCATTTGCTCCTGCTTTCAAAACAAACTCATTCCATGGCTGACACGTTTCTAGTCTGGGTGATGGATATGTATCAGAAGAGTGCTTCTGTTAACATTTAATAATCTTGCTAAGACCTGGTAGCCTGTGTAATATGGATAGGACAAACAATTCCTGTTTCTAAAAGAGAAAAGACAACATCGTGCAAAAATGATGACTGATGCAATCATACTGGAAAGTTCCCTTATTGCAATACTCAGTAGGGCAGTGTGGGTGGTTTTTTTACACAGAAAAAGCAGCATATTTTACCCTGGAAGGTTTTCACCTCTATCCTAAGGCTTTTTTCAGAAGAGTTTTTCTGTCTGTTGGTATTGCTGGAGAATCTAAAGGATTTTTCCTGTGTTAATTTTGGGAACACTTTGGAAGACATATTCTGCAATCTCCAGGGTCCTGGACAGACAGACATGCGTTTGGCTCAGAAAGCTAACAGGGTACTGGAAGTGATTCTGCCCCTCTTCTCTGCTCTTGTGAAACTGCAGCAGGAGTACTGCACCCAGATCAGTACACAAAAGGCATAGACCTGTTGAAATGGGTCCAGAGGAAGGCCACAAAACTGGTCAGAGGGCAGGAGCACCTCTTCTTTGAGGAAAGGCTGAGAGTTGGGGCTGTCCAGTCTGGAGAAGAGAAGCCTCTGGGAAGACCTTATTGTGAGCTTTCAATACTTAAAGGAGGTTTAAAAGGCAGAGACTTTTTGCTAAGGCTTGTAGTTACAGGACAGGGAGCAAAGGTTTTAAATGTAAGTTTCTTGGAGCACTTCTTCATTAAAAAAATTCTAGTTATGTAGTATGCTCTTTGGATTTGAAACTTGGCAGAGGCTTGGTCTCTTGTGCCAGTGTTCTGATTTACCATCTTCATGGATGTCCATTTATATTAAAGAATCTTTCAAAATCATAAAAAAATAAACCAGATTTCAGAAATGCTGGAAACTGAAAGCAACAAACTTGATGCTTTCTACGTATTGAATTACTTGTAGTTTTAACTATGGTTATGCCTGTAATAACTGTCTCATATTTGCACCAGAACTAAAACTGGTGACTTTATGTACCAGTTGATGTCCTTCCTCGGTATAGACAGTGTAGAAGAAAAAAGATTTTGAAAATGAGAATAGTGTGGACAAGAACAAGTGAGATACAAATGATGACAGGGACTGGGAACTGTGGAGATGCTTAGGCATCTTGGGAAAGGACTACCGAGACTGGACGAAGGATGTGATAGTGCACCTTGGTTTTAAAAATCAGAGTAGAAAAAAGGAGTTGTAAGAAATTGCCAGTGATAGACAGAACATATACCACAGAATTGTTCTGTAAAGCTTGACGTAATTTACTTACTGAATGGTACCCCAAGAAAATAGAACCTGTTGTTTCAGAGAAGCGTTCAGCTATGTAGATGTCAAATTTTCTTATTTTCTCAGAATCTTTGTCTTATTGATGTCAATGGTATTGCTGCTTTTGATAAACCAGGTTGAGGTTCCTCGGAACGTTTCTGTTTTTGTGATAACCTTGTCAGCTTGAGACATGATATATCCAGAAAGGGAGGAAGACTGACACTGTGGAAGTGAAATTTCTATTATAATTTACTTCAAGCAGCATGGGATAAAAGATGTGTTCTGTCAATTTTTTGTTCTTTTCCTGGAAAAAAACTTCTATGTTATCATCATAGCTTGGTTTGTTCAGGGGACAGAAATATTACTAAACATTTCCTATGATTTTTTCTAAAAGTTGGTGCTGTGTTTCTGGCTGCTAATGGCCTTTTGCTCTGCACATATGAGAAGAAGACATAAAATGTTGATCGTTAACATGGTTTTCTTTGAAACAAGACTGGGACAAAAGCTTACTAATTAGAACAAGACCAAGAAAGACAGGAAGAGAGAAAGTTATTTCATGTCCTGTCAAATATAAATTAACCTTTTCATTTGTTCGGGCAAGTCACTCCTTACTGATTATTAATGTAAGTTGCAGTTGTAAGCACTTAATCAGCTGCAGGGAGGTGAGGGATGTGGAGAACTCATACACAGCACACTACTTAACTCTCTCTTCTCTGGTTTCTCTCTTAGACCAGTTTTGATTGTGTTCAGGTTTTCGCGTTTTAACAAATAAGTTGTCTTTAGAGAGAGTTTAGGCTCTCTCTCACTTGAAACAATTTCCTAGAAATGGCTTGGTCATGCAGCTTTTACCATGCTTTCAGAATTGATTCCGTTTCAAACAGGTATTTGCAAGGTCAGTTCCTAAGTAGGCAATGCCTTATTAGTGCCTTTTGCTCTATGGTTAGATTGAATATGCAGTGAAAATAAAAGACGAATAAATAATTGAGGTGCATTTAAAGTTTTGTTTCTGAGATTTCACTGGCATTGGACTGGATTGCTGTTTCCTATCTGTGTCAAAGACTACAGGAATCAGCACCAACAATATTTTTACCACTGAGGCATTCTCTTCTCTGGGCTAGGCTGGATGGGAGCTTTAAGGCTTTTATTTAAAAAAGCCTAACCAAAACCAAAAAACCTCACCAAACAAAATACCCTAGCCTTTGTGCAAATTAATGCTAAATCTGATGAGTGATACCATAAAGAAACAGCCAGGGTGCAACAAGCTAAAGTTGTGCTTCTATGCCTGTTTGAGGTTTTTTGTGGTAATTGTGGCAGGTTTATGTTGGTAACACTAAATGTAAGCCACAGAAAGCTCTTGATTCATTGCATCCAGAAAGTTTGCATAAGTAGTCTTTGATTTTTCAGAGACTATATGAGATTCTCAGGAGAAGATGACTTTTGAGACAATCAGTTTAATAATTAGTTAAGGTTATAGAGAAGAACAAATGACTTGAAATTTCAGGTAGCTTTTGAAAAATAACTTACTTTCAGGAGGCTCAGATATTCAAGACAACTGAATCTTCAAAACCATTAATACAAATTCCTATAAGGATGGAGATAGAGCAGTGTCGAGTATATCTGTGTTGATCTTATCTGCTCATACCAGCCTTGTAATGTAGTTGTGCTTGGTATTTGCATCTCTTGCTTCAGCTCCCACACAGCGGTTGATGAAAACTGAATTCCAGGACAAGATTAAAAGATTTTATCTTTTTTAAATGCTTGCCAGTTTTATTCTTTGTTCTAGGATTGATTTACTTTCAGCAAAAGTCAGTGTTGAGTTACTGAAATACCTCTTTTCTCTCCCTTTCTGGCTGTTTGCATATGCTTTAAAGTAACCGTGTTTGGATCCTTTTGGGCTTTTGGTACTGCTGTTAGCCTTCTTTTGAAAGATGCCAAGAACAGGCAAAAAGTTTTCTTTTTTCTAAGTAGATGCCAAACTTTCTGGAGGAGAGGCCCTGCTATATTTTGGCCTTTGGGTAGTATTTTCCATGGTGCATTTCACCTCACTCAATGTCTGTATAAATGAATGTTATCCTTCTCTCTGGAATGGCTTTAAAGGTGCATATGAAAAGTGCGAGCATCCTTCACTAGACTATACATGCACAGAAGCAATCCTGATGAATAAGCCTCCAGGGAACAAGAAGGAAACTGTGACTAACCACTAAGGAAAGCTGCCACAGGGACCAGGCACCACTAACTGGAAGTGCAGTTCAGAGTTTGTTAGCAATAGCATCATTCTCTTGCAGGGGAGAATAACATGGAAAATAAAACATTGTTTGTCTTTAATCTCTGTGTCTTAAAGCATCAAGCTTCATGTCTCAAGTATTCATTGTATGTCGGTCTTCTAATAGTTCTGTAGTACAGCAGTTAAGAGGAAGTATGTTTATGTGCTTCAGCTACAGAGGTGGTATGTTTCAAGATGCAATTTAAATTTATGTCAGTTCTTCAGAAAATCACCTCAATGATTTTGTTATGAGAGAAGATCTAAAGAGAACATCTGCTTCGACAGGAGGAACTGATGATCAGTTGTTCACTTGGTTTCCAAGTTCCTGACTGCCACATCCAGTGGGAGTAATCTCTTCTGAACCTGTGTATCTTGTCTGTAGCAGCATGGATATTATCTGCAGAATGAATAGGTAGATCACCCCTTAAGAAACACGAACTGATTGTGGGAATAAGTTAGTTTTTGGAAAATTGTTTCCTTCCCCACACAAAGGTTGGCATATGTGTTAGTTGTTTTTTCTGTATGTCCTTAGAGCAGTTGCAATGGTTCAGATTCACGTGTCTATAATCATAATCGTACAGGCACTTTTGGCAATACTCTTTTAAAAAGGGTCAATAGAAAGACCCTGCTTGGGAATTATTGACCAATCAGCCTCAACCTCTGTGCCCAGAAAGATCATAGAACAGATCCTCCTGGTAGCTATGTCAAATCATAAGGAAGACATGAAGGTGATTAGAGACAGCCAGCCGGGCTTCACCAAGGGCAAATCATGCCTGACTACTCTCACGGTCTTCTGTGATGGAGTGACTGCATCAGTGGACAAGGACAGAGCTGCAGATATATCCCTGGACTTCTGTAAAGCCTTTGACACAGTCCCGCACAGCGTTCTTGTCGCTGAATTGCATAGAGGATTTGATGAATGAACAGTTTGATGCATAAGGCATTGGCTGGGTGGCCGTGTCCAAAGAGTTATAGTCAGTAGTTCCGTGTCCACGTGAAAACCAGTAATGAGTAGTGTCTCTTAGGGGTCTGTACTGGGATCAGTACATTTTGATATCTTAATCAGTGGCTTAGAAGAATTGAGTGAAACCTCAACAAGTTTGTGGATGACACCGTGCTGAGTGGTGCAGTTGATAGGCTTGATGAAAGGGATGCCATCCATCACTAGATGGCATTGAGTGGACCCATGTGAACCTCATGAGGTTTAACAAGGCTAAGAGCAAGGTCCCACACATGGGTCAGTGCAATCCCCAATTTCCATAGACATCCATGGATGAATTGATTGAATGCAGCCCTGCAAAGAAGGACTTCGGGTGTACTAGTCAGTGAACATTCTGATGAGCCAGCAGTGTGTGTTTACACCTCACAACGATGTCCTCAGCTGTCTAAAGAGAAGCATGGCCAGGTAAAGAGAGGTGATTCCGCCCCTTTTACTGCATTCTGTTGAGACCCTGTTTGTAGTACTGGTCTAGCTCTGGGGTCCTTGTGGTTTTAAATGGAAGGGAGGTAGATTTAGGAATATAAGGAAGAAAGTTCTAACAAGGGTGGAGAAACACTGGAGCTGGTTGCCCTCATGTGGATGTTGTGGAGAAGTTGTAGAAGTTCCGTCATAGAAAGTAGTAAAGATCAGGTTGAAGAGTGCTTTGAGGAACCTGATCTAATGATAGATGGACTAGGTGGTATTTAAAGATTCCTTAAAATGCAAATTGTTCTATGACTGTTTGAGCTTGCACTCTATTGAATGAGCAGTGAATTTTTCCAGGGAACTACTTGAGCAGTCATCTGATGCGGAGCTTTTGGTTGCAAAATTCTTAAATGGTCTTCTCGCCCTGATTTATTGGTAATCTTCCATGTTTGGCACTTGCACAAGATAGGCAGAAATAGTGCAATATTTATGAACTCAGTTCATCAGAAATAGGAGGATACAAAGGTAACAGAGAGGGAATGGTCTAAGTATCTTACTTGACACAAACAGTGCTTTTACATTATTGCTTTATGTGGTTCTTTTTCTCTGATTGTGACTTACTAATAGGAACTAGACTTAACCTGCTGACATTTTGTTGATGATTGGCTATGTAGTCTCATCAGTTACACTTAATCTCTTGACATTTTGAGTGCTAAGAGTACTAGTAAAATACTGGTACTGTGTTTATGGGTGTAGTAGTATTTCTGCATTAAGCTGATTTCCTGAAGGTTTACAGATGCTGTAAATTTTTTCGCCAGATGACTGCTTGCTGAACAGCTCCTTGAGAAAGCAGGAAAAACTGATCCCCAGAGCAAAGCAAACAGCTGTCAATAAGCCTGTGGAAAACATTCCTTGCTTTAGTATGTGACTATAAAGATAATGAAACCACAATTTTAGAATACTTCACGGTTACTGAAAGTCTTTGCTTATTCAGTAATACTGCATTGCTAGTAGTGGAAAAAAATCTGATACTGTACTTAATACCTAACAAGAGCTGCAAAACTAGGGTATGTGGAGAAGCATGCTGCTGATTTGTTGAATCCTTCAGATGCTTCATAGTGTGAAAGTGGCACAGATTTTTGTACAGTTATGTGTTTAACTTAAAAATATGCAAATCTTTTCAGAATTTGGACCTTTCAAGGTAAAGTTGGGTGGCTGCCAAAGCAGTGGCTTCTTTGCCTGTCCCAGACTGCTGTGGAGGGGATGAAACGGTGTGGTTGAGTCTGTGGGTTACCAGTCCGTATGAAGTCTTCACTATAAAACATGTAGCTGCTAAGGTTAGCGAAGGAAGAAGGCAACAGCTCGGCCACAGTATGTTCCTGTATGAGGTGAGGGGGCCATTATTATAAGCTTGTTTGCAAGCACAGTGTTAGAGAAATTTTTGACCCTAGGCTCTCATCTCCATTAGATAGGTTTATTGGCCATATATCTCTCATGATAGTCTGGACAAATAGCAATGTTAAGGTCTGGGGTCTTGCTCTTCATTGGTTCATTGTTTGTTACCAAGTGATTGCCATGTGTTCATCTTCACACCTGCTTAGGTTGGTTTTGGTGGGAGTTTCGGTTCGTTCTGTAGTCCATGTTGAAATATGGTTGTTACAGTTCATAAACCACAATCTATGAGCTGTCTGGTCTAGCTGTTTATTTTAAAGTAATGTTTAAGTTGCTGGGTTTTTCTGTGCTATTATTAATGCACAGATTGTTAGCTCCAGGTTTCACTATAATACAGCTTTGACTTACAAAGCATAGCCTTATAGTTCAGATAAAGTTCAGCCTACATCCTAACAGTTCTAGCTGCTGATGTCTGCTTTCAAATAATATAAAATTTTCAACCCATAGGTAAAGGGTATGTTGATGGGGTTATATTCAGACTGCTATTATGAGGGCCACTTTGTGAACAGTCCAGTTTGTATCTGTAAATTTAAATTAGATGTTCCTTGAAGTAAAAGTATTCGTGCAGTGTTGTAGAGGCAGAGCAGAAACCTCAGGTAAAAAGGTCTTTCTTCAGTACTGATTTATAGATTAGCTCTGTTTATGAAGCTGAGGCCTGTCTCAGTATTCAGGCTTTTTGCTGTATTAATGTAATTTTGTCTCTTCCTCTTTTAAGCTCTGATTTTGTTAAAATGTGTCAGATCTCAAGATTTTAAAATTCAAAGTCTTCCCTTTAGATTCCTCCCCTTTTCTCCTAAAATGTCTGAGAGGTGCCATACAATCAGAAGTGTGACTGGAAGATATATTTAACTTGTATGAAGTTAACATAGGCTCAGATTTCATTTTGAACTCTCAGTTGTGTCATTTTCATCCACTTCTTGCTTGTTATTAAGCATGCTGTGTTATTAAGCAAGCTCTGATAGCTGCAGAAAAAGGGAAAACCGTGAGGGAGCTTTTCTTGCAGACTGTTACCAGGCTTTTTGATGCTTACAGTATATAATTTCTCGCTGGGTATGTGGAACTGAGGACAGCACTCCTTGGCTGATCATTGTGGTGGGGAGAAGGGGCTGGCAGGTTTACCAGTGAGGCTGACTGGAGCCAGGGTGTGGAAGGGGACACCAGAAGTCAGAAAACTTGCTCTTACTTGACCAGCTTGAATAGCTGATCTTTTAGGTCTTTTATTGAACTCAGATAGGTCTTTTATTGAACTCAGTCTTTATTGAACTAACTTCTCTTTTGTTGTAACAGCAAAGTGTTCTGTTTACCCATTCAGGAACTTCTTCATTGCAGTTTGAAAGGCTCTTGAATTAGAAGGAACATCCAAAATCTAAATAATATGTCATAGGTAGAGGAGCATTGTTGACTAGCACATGATAGTAATCTGCAGGAGTGGTTTGCATTATTTGTTTGGAAGTTGAGGCTCCTAGATCACAGATCATTTAACCTCTCTTCCTTGTATCTTTTCAAGTAGATTAGCCATCCCTGTATCTCACCAGAAGATATAAATACTCCGTTCAACTTGCAGGTTTTTTAAAGGGAGCTGTTGATTAAGTTGATCCAATTCAGATTTTGTTTCCATGCATTTGCTGCTTTGCACACTCTAGTCTGCAAATCAAATGCTTACCCTAGAACTCTTGTGATTCATACAAGTTAATAAGACTCAACAGTATCACTCTAGATAAAGTAGGTTTAATAGTACAGGTGTCATACGCAAATGTTTTCCTAATGAGACTGGTTCTGGAGAGGGGAGTCAGTGAATGTATTAATCAGTGCCATTCATTTAAGCAATGAGATACTTCCAGTGGCTCTGAAATTACTGAATTAAAAGGTTTGAACTCACACCTATTTTCCCCTTGAACTAGCATTGTATGGGTTTGGATGGTTTAAATTGGCAGGCATGAAGCAGGCCTTTCAAACCTGATGCTGATTTGTTTTTCATTACAATGCATAATTTAGGCAGAATCCATGAAATTCTGAAGATACTTTTTTCTTTCAGTTTAATATGTGGGTTAAGAAGGAAGACAATCCCTTTCCTGTGGTAGCTGGGGAGCGCAGCACTCTTTCTTTCTTGCATATTACGAAAGAGCTGATGTTTTTCCTGGAATTCATGTCGTAATACTAAGCTGGGTATCTCACTTTGATTTGAAAAAGGGAGTGCAAAAGAATTTAGCTGTGTATAAAGAGGTAAAAGGCAAACACACGTTTCTCCTTAAGTCTTTGGGACTTTGTGTGTCTGTGTGTTACAGATGTATGTAGATGCACACACAAACACACACACACATGTGTACACAAGCACGTATTATGTGTGCATCAGTTGAAGGGCTACTCTCTACCCAGTTCGGATACTGGTAATGGTGAAGAGGTGGCTGATCTGATGTTTCATGGATGCCTGTGGTCTTTTGGTGGTGTCTCAGCATAAATTGAGACTACAGTTTTGTCACCTGGGTTTTAGAAGCTTTTATATATCTATGAAAATATAAAATATTGTAAAGATCAGGAAAATCCTACAAGATTTCCTGGCTGTCTAACTCAACATTATAGATTGCACTGTTGTGAAGCAGAGCCTTTACCTGATAGTCCTCTGTGTGTCTTTTACCTCTGCTGGCCCCGTTCAAGGGACTGCATTATCAATGCTGTCTTTGAAGTAAACTCTTTTCCAAAGGAAGCTTTTGGTGAGGCTGTTGGTGAGGTCAGCCAGCTCATTGGTGCAAAGCAGCTAGGATGTCTGTAAAGCCTTTACTTTTTGTAGTTAGGGTTTGTGTCTTGTATCTTGCTATTGTAGTGTAGGATATAACTTAACTGAAAATGAAACAAATATGTTGTAAAGGCTGTGAATGATCCTGTTAAGTAAAAAAAAAATAATTGAAAGGAAAGCATCATCATATTCTCTGCTAACTTCAATTCGTTATCTGTGGAACAGTTGAGTATGACTGAAACATGTAGATAAAACCCAAGCTAGCTTTTTTCTGGGTAATGTAGATATTGTTAGAATCAAAACTATGGCATCATGAAACCTGATGAGCTGCCCAGGAGTCTTAGGTTGCATTTACTACCTGGAAGTTCTGCTATTGAAGCGGTGTTGCTGCTGCTGGTATCCATTATAGCTAGAACAAAGTCAGCTTATCATTGTGGTTGTGTATGTGATCGCTGTTCTGGAAAAGCCTATCTGTAAAGCATATAATGTAACCTGTAATGCAAGGTCCACATTTATGAGTTTTAATTTGTTAGGGAACAAGTCTTAGGTGATTTTAGGGAGAGATGTAGGCTCTGCACCATCTCTGGAAATTTCTCACATTATCCACATGCACAGATGCCCAAAACAAGTTTATATGTATTTGTTACAATTTGGCAGAACTTAACTATTTTCATTATTTGTTGCCTATTTTCTTATCATAGACTAATTCAAGAGGTTGTATTTTACTTCAGTCCTGCCTCTGGGGTAATGGGCAGAAAGCCATCAAGCCATATCCTTAACACTGTGTTCTCTTGGGTTTTGTAGCTTGCTTTTGAGCTTGAGTTCATCCTAAGTATGGAGTGTTTGTAGGGGAACACTGCATATTTTGAACAGTTTAAAACTGGTTCTTTACTTCTTTTTCACCTTAAAACTTCAACTATATAGTGATTTCTTCTTTGCTTTCCCTTCCTACAAAAATATACAGTATGATCATGCTCTACTGTTGTTCAAGCCAGTACAGTGACTCTTACGGCAAAATAATACTTTTTCTGAAGTGATAAGTCGGAAAGAAGCTTTGTGCTTGGGGCAAATAAACAATTTTCATTTATTCCTTGGACATGCTTTGTAGGGGTGTACTGTCCCTTTTCTTCCTAAGCATAAAGAAACTTGTGTAAAGATGTTAAGCAGGCAGAAATTCCATTACAGGAAAATTGGACATAATTGAAACTTTGATCTTGGAATTTTCCTCTCAAGGTATTGCTGGAATGAGACTGCTGTTTTGTGGTTACCCAGGGTGCTGAAAATTTTCTGTAGTACAGTCTATAGGGCAGGAGTATACTGCCTAAACATGAATTGCGTAGCTTCTCCTTATTTGTATACATATGTACTTTACTGCATTTGTTTGGTTGCATTGATGAACTAGCAATAATTTTATTCTGCCTAAATGTCTTTAAAAAATGTGAAGACGTTGGTACACTTGTAAGATGTCTCTCTGATGCTTAGTCTGTTATCAGACATAGCTGTTTGGCAACTAAATCTCTCTTCTGTGTGGGGAGAAAATAAAGTTTGCTAAATTTATCTTTATTTTTAGTGATCACAGGAATTGGGTTATCATTTTAATTTATTTTTTTCTCCCTTGCCCCATTCTTTTCCAGGTAGTATTGGTACATCGTTTCAATGCCACTCAATCCATCAAGATCACATCTGTACTGATGACAGTGACAAGGTGAGATGTACACGAATGTTTCGTTCACAAGATGCGTATGCAATGTGGGCTTTTTATGTATTGCTTTTACTATACAAAGATGTATTGTTTTGCAGATAGAGCAGATAGTTTTCAGAGTTACTCTTTGAACTCTCTGTAGCATAATAACATATATTTTTTTCTCCAGACAATCTTTTAGACAGTTAATGAGAAATTTGTCTTTAGTTATGTATATTTATTTTTGCTTGTATTCCTCTGGTATTCTAAGCATTTGTGATTTGCCATATTGACATCCTCATTTAACAAAGAACAGCAATAGTTTTGCTAATTTCTAGGTAAGGTAGGATGTCTTGTTTCTTCTGACTTCAGAGGCTAGAGCTTAGCTAAATGTTCAAAAGTGTTCTTTTTCCTCTTTTTTCTTTTTTTCTTTCCTTTTTTATCTTTTTTTCCTTTTTTTTTTTCTGTATCTGTAATTTTTTGTTTTGGTATTGGGAATTGAAGCTTTTACAGATTGAAAGTTTCTGTTCAATGCTGCAACCTTAATATAGCAACCTGTCTAGTGGTGTGCAAGCATTCTCCTAACCTCTTTTTGGCACATTCACAGATTAGCTTGCTTTGGGTCAGTAGAGTGCTGGATATTAAATGTTCAATGATACCTGAATCAGTAACCTAAGTGTGGCATACAGAAGGGAATAGTTTTGACATTGAGCTGCTTGTGAGACTGACTGGCTGTCATGTTTCTGTTACTGTTGTTGGTTTTACCTTAAGCTTTACTGTCTGTAAATAATACAAATCAATTAACATTAGTTCAACATGTAATGATTTTTACATTGTGTGCAAATATAGTGAACTATAGTAAACTAATTTTTTTGCTTGACATGCCTGGAAAGGGGCATGTACTCATCAAATTCCAAATAATTTTTCTTGCAAAGTGAAATGCATGGCACTAGCCTAATAAGTGCACAAATCATTGTGTTTTGAAATTCTGGAGTAAGTTAATTTTATTTTAGCTAGCTTACCCTGGCTTGTTTTCAGGAAAAGATTCTTTTACTGATCTACTGCCTTATTTTCTTTTTTTTCTTCTCTCACTCTCTTTCCGCCAGTTTTGTATTGATTTTGTGTGTGTGTTTTTGTTTTCTTGTTGTTGTTTGGGGGGGGGAGGTGTTTTTGTTTGTTTGTTTGTTTTGTTTTGGCTTTGTTTTTTAATTCAATTTTATTTTTAGGTACCACCCTAGATTTGGTGACTGGTTCAACCTACAGATACTGGTCAAACATGCTATCCGGAACATGGTCAACATTACTTTAAGTTTCCACTTGATTAATTGGTTAACTATATTCAACAGTATTCACTGCTTGGTTTTTTGGGCCTTGTGCCCTCTGCACTGGAAGATTCTTGAATGAGGAGCAGATGGGGGGAAAATTCATTTCAGAGCCATCCTAGTGGATCAGCCTAACCATTCTTTCTTTTCTGTGTCATTACATGGAAGATCACTTCTTGTGTTACACTGATTGTCTTCCCTTAGTTTTATTTCATATCAAGGCTATTAAAACTGGTTTAAGTCTTGTTGGAATATTTTACAGTAGTTTCTCCACAAGCCCACTCTCTATTTTCTGGACAACACCATGAGAAAAGTTCTACACCACACATGCTAAAGGAATGTTGCAAACTTAATGAAAACAATTCCCAGGCTTCCACCCCAATTACTTGATTTTGTTGACTTGGCACATGAGAATCTTGAATTCACGTTCAGTGACATCAGCAGGAAATCAAAGTCTAAGATTTTTCATGTGTGGACTCACGGCATTAAGAGGGATGTGTCACTGTTGAGAGCATTATTGGTAGTACTAAGAACCAGTTTAACTTTGTAGTACCAAAAGAAGTGCTTCATTTCTTACAGAAAAATCTAATATAGCATAGGTATAGAAGACATTTCCCATTTTATTTGGTGTAGCAAAGTGATTAGAATTGAGATCTATTTAAAAATAGTTTTTGCTTTGAAGGTGGGGGCTTTTAAATCTCAGTTCATGAGCCAGGGCACCCTTTTTTCATGTTTGTAATTTCTTTCATATTTCTTAAAAATATAAATATTAAATGACAGAACTGAATAAATTTCTTTATTGAGCATGGCATTTAGGGAAAGGTACTTGTAACAAGGAGCTGGTATTCCTTGGTATATTAATTTAATGCTCAAGCAGCAGATTCCTCCTAGTGTTAAACAGAGGGATAAATGCAAATACATCATCCTGCAGAGCCTTTCAATCATACTAAGTTTATTTACCTTAAAAAATAGTATTTTGTCCTTTGGGTGGCTGTTTCACCAGTGGTGTCCTTCCATTAAAGAACGCTAACTCATTTTGAAAAAAAAGTCCAAAGATGCAACCCTTAACTACTCTTGTGACATCTCTTTTCAGAGATCTCATCAAGTTACCTATTCCATGCAGTTAAAAACAAAATTGACCACCCAGTAGTAATGAAAAAACCACATTACTATGGGGCAATGCAGTGGAATTTTTTCACTATTACTAAGGGGTTGGTAATTACATTTTGCTTTTCTCCTTTGTAACTTACTTATTTTACTTTCATAACATGTAAGGCATTTATTTTTGGTCCTTATGACTGAAATGCATAGATAGATAATTTGTTTTACTCTTTCTAACCTTTAAATTTCCCAGTTATAGTTAGTACATCTTCCACACATGTTCTGTGTAACCTGCTCTAGGTGACCCTGCTTTGGCACGAGGGTTGGACTGTCTGATCTCCAGAGCTTCCTTTCAACCCTAACAATTCTATGCTTCTGTGAATTTACTCTCCTTTGACTATCCTGATGGACATCAAGTAATGGATATCAAGTCCTCGATCTGTAATACAGAGGCCTGTCAACTTGTTAAAAAGATGTTTTCACAGGGAAGGAAGTATTTCTAAGTTCTAATCCTAAAATAAAAATGATTCACTTTGTTTTCCACTTTGAATGGTGCAGAGTCTGGTAGCATAAGCCTATGAAACTCACCCATAGCTGAATAAAACATGATTCAGAAATGCAGATATTTGAGTGACCCATCACATTTATTTATATGTGATGTATAACATAAGACTATGTGTACCTCTTGTGGAGAAGTGTGAGGGACAATACATACAAAAACGGGAATATTAGGAGGAATTTCTTTAGCCCCCTCCAATTTCATAACTGGAAAAAAATTTTCCTGTCCAATTAGGACAGCTCAGATTCATTCCCCGTGGTGTGTGTTGTTGTCACCCACACACTCTTAGTCCCAGTTCATTCTGCCTGTGTTTACTGAACGGCTTTGTGCCTTTTTCATTTCACCTCTGGCAGCTGCAAGCATGTCATTTACCGGTTTTCAACCACTTTCGTGACTAGTGAATGGTCTCCTTTAGAACATTAGTTCTTTATACCTACAGCAGATGGTTTGTTTTCCTGGATCAGAATTGGGGAAAATTTTAATTAGGCTGAGGAAGAGAGCGCAGGGAGGTTTGAAAGGTGAAAAATAGGGTGATAATATCTTATTTAAGGAGAATAGCTCGAGTAAATCAGTTCTGAGAGGCGCCGTTCGCTCCCTTAGCTGATCAGTGCTGCATCCAGAGCCTGTCCCTCTGTGGCACTGTCAGCTGATCTGTTTCTCCAGTGACTCCTGAGAGGAGGCTATAGCCAGGTGGAGGTCGGTCTCTTCTCTCGACAGAAGGCGAGAACATGGCCTCAAGCTGCGTGAGAGGAGGCTCGGGTTGGATATCAGGAAGAATTTCTTCACAGAAGGGGTGATTAGACACGGGAACGGACTGCCCAGGGAGGCGGTGGAGTCGCCGTCGCTGAAGGTGCTTAAGAACAGCCTGGACGTGGCACCCGGTGCCATGATCTGGTTGACAAGGTGGAGATGGGTCACAGGTTGGACTCGATGATCTCGGAGGTCGTTCCCAACCCGACCGAGCTGTGATCCTGTGAAACCGAAACTAAAAGGGGGGGCTCGGGCAGCCAGGCTGGGGGGGGTGGGGCGCGCCCGCACAGCGGTGCGCAGGCGCGTTGGGCGCGCGGCTGCCTCCGGGCGCAGACAAAGGACGCCCCGCGCCGGCCGTGATGTGACGTCACCGGCCCGGGAGTGACGTCACCGGCCCGCGGCGTTGGGGGCGCGCTCCCGGAAGCGCTCGCGGAAGGGTCAGGCCCGGCCCGGGGCGGCCGCCGCGGCCCCGGAGGTTGTGGCGGGGGAGCCCCCGCGGGACCCGCGGAGGCGGCGGCGGGGCCGCAGGTACCGGCGTGATCTCGGCATGGAGGGTGGCGGGGAGCGGCGGGCTCGCGCGGGGCGGGGCCTCGCCGGCGCCGCCTGGTGCCCGCGGCTCGTCAGGCGGGGAGGGGAAGGGGCCATCTGCAGTCGGGCCCGGCCGTGTCGGGCCGCCGTCCGTACAGGTAGAGGGTGTAGGAGGCCATGTGGCCTGGGCCGCCGGGGAGCCCGAGCTTCTTACACGTGGGGCGGTCCGCGAGGTGGACGCGAGCTGAGGAAGGGACGTAATTGTCTGATCTTGTTGAAGTTGCTTTATCTGCTTTGGCAAAAGCTAGAACTGGAACCTAAAAATCAGCAGGCTTTCCAAGACTGAATTGTTGTGTGCTGCCCTCAAAACAGACATGTTCAATGTGCAAGGCAGTAGCAAGTGTCTCTGAAGCACTGAACGTCTTTCCATCCATATAGTGAAATGAAGTCTCTAGGTGCCTCTAATTCTCTTAAATTAGTCAAAAGAACAACTGTTTAAGGAGACATTGATGTTAGCAATCATGCGTATTGGGGCATTCAGTATTTTTCAGTACATGTGAGTTAATTCCCATTTCTGTGTAACACAAAGGGATTTCATTCTTTTCTGCTTAAACCACAAAGTTGCATCTTGTTTCCTTAAGGAGTGTATTTTTAAACTGATTGTTTTGCATTGAGATTCTGAGGACATCAATTCCAAATGGTAACTGTTAAGAGCAAGTAATTTAGTTATTACTTACAAAGAAATTCATTTAACTGTAAGTCATGACAATATTTATGAATGTATAGCGTTTGTATTTTGAAACAGATTTTTGAAGGTATTATTTGGAGCAGATGTGTATTTTCTGATAAGTTCTTCACATGTACAGTGGGGCAGCTTATGAATGCTAATAATCTGCCTTATTCGTGTATTGCTTGTTCATTGTTACTGGTGATGTGCTTGTTCTTAAATGTTATTAACTGAGGTGACTACTTCAGTTTCAGTTGCCAGATTTATAGTATTTATCCACATCCCCAGGATCTTGCTATCTGCTGATCCAACAGACTCCTTAACTGTGTTGCAGCATTACATTATGTTACCTTTCTTACCTTCAAGGGGATATTGCAGCTGTGGTGTTAGATACCTACTGCTGTGAGAGAGGGAAAAACTCCATTTGGATACTAATATGTGCAGTAAGAGAAAGGAGGATGCAATCATTAGCGGATTAAGTATGAGATGGAAGAGCAAATAGGTTCTATGGCAGATTTAATGTCTAGTTAAAGTTGATAATGTTTTTGTTCTTCCTTAGTCACCATACCTCTGGAAAAAAATGAAACATATACATACATAGAATAACAATGTGGAGAAAGTTTTCAGGGAACTGTTACTAGGAGATCTAGTACTTGGGGAAAAGTGCTAATTATGAAAAGTGGTATGTAAATAAAAAGGTCTTACAAATTAAAGGCTTCATCATTCTCTTTTGTGAATCTTTGTTATCTCATGGACTTACAGAGCAGGTTAAACTTCATTTGAATCTCATCTGGTTCATTTTGTGGATTTTTTTAATTAATAAAAGTATAATAAATACTAAATTGAAGTTGCAGATTGATCAGTCCTTGCTTTGTACCTGCAGTGGTGTGGGAGTCACAGTATTTAATTGGGGTTTTTTTTCTGAAATGCAAAGTTTTGACTCAGAAGCTGATATTAGTTGAATCAGTTACTGTTGTAATTTGTTACATTTATGCATCAGCTTACTTGAATATATTTTTTTCATATGGTTTATTGACATTATAGTAAGAGAAAACTTTTATGATTTAGAGTTATGTTGTTGATGAAGTCAAGTTACTTTTGCTAAGAAAGTCTTTAGGAGTTGCAATGTTTTCTATGCAAGGTCTTACTAAAGTATAAAAATGGTGCGATTAGGAGAGAAGTTACTTCTTCAGACCTGCTATTAAGTTGTAATCTTGTACTATGAAATTGTAGTCTTGTTGTAAGTCAAAGCTGTTGTACATGTTCATGGAAGCTACATGGGCTAAATTGTTAGGGAATCTGGTGATAATTTGTACAGAGCAAGTCTTTGAGTTATAGAGTTCCCACTTACTCTTTGTGTGTAGCTTTACCACCCCCAGCTTCCCCTGCCCCAGAAGGATTTGAAAGGCAGGAAAAAGGGTACAGGAAAGATGTGAACTTTTTTTTTTCCTTATTTTAGTCAGAGAGTTGTTTTGACTGTGGAGGAGTGATTTTTGAAAGTTATGGAATACACAGGCTTGACTTAATCAATTCATAGAGAAATAAAACTTGTGGTTGATTTCCCTCTCTATGTAAGAATATATATCAAATTAAATAATCTAATATGGAATATTTAAGTTCTGCTGTGGGCAAAACTTGACTAGGTTTATGATTTAACAGGATGGTTTTCATGTCTTTTTGCTGTTCAGCTTCACATGAGAGTGGGCAGTTTCCTGTTCTACTAAGCTCTTTAAAGATAAGGAAACTTGTTTTGCTTTTTGGTGCCCTCTACTGATGTCTGTTGTCAGAACATCAAAAGCTGGTGCTGGTTTTGGTCTTTAAGAGCAGTAAGACTCTAAGAACAGCAGCTCTTTAAGAGGAGTGGGGAGGGGAAAGACAGAAAGGAAGTCCTTTTACACCTCAAGTATTCTGCTGTTTGCCTTCCAACCAGTTTGTCTGGATTACACTGGAACTGTACTTCACCTCACAGAAAAGTAGGTAAGCAGCGTTTATCTGACTTGCCTAGTGTCTTGTGTTGGCATTGTAGCAGTAAATAGACTGATGCTTTTGCTCTTCCCCTCTCAGGAAAATAGAGACATTCCCTCTTTAATGTCTGCAGTTCCTGGTTTTAACATTTCAGGTTTGCTGTCTCAGAATTTTTTATCTACTTGTTCATTTACAATAACTTTGCTTTTTTGTATTTCCCACTACAAGTTCAGATACTACAAAAATATGTGGTGCTTCGTGTGAGTGCTACTACAAATGCTGCATTTTGCTTACTTTCTGCTCAAGTACCCAACCAGTCTTGCAGTTTTGTTCCTGTCCCCAAATCGGGGAACACCTCTGTCCTAGAAAAACTCAGCAATTGTATTAAGTCAGCCACATTCTCTCTACAGAGCCTCTTATCTTAGCCTTGCAGTCTGTCTTTGCCAGTTTTGTTCATTTCTGACAGAAGTGGCCAATTTTTTTTTTTTTCACATTACTGTAACAGTAAATTGTGTGAGAAGGGATGAGAACATTCATGGCAGAATTTATGGTGCTGCTGAACAGATGCTCTGTCTGGCAGTCTTAATGAAAAGCTTTAGGAGATGACTTTAGACAAAAATTAAGGATTATTCTTTCTTATTCAGGTTATTTCTTTAAATGATCTGTGTGTTGGGATTGTTCTTTTAAAAAGTTGTGATTAATGTTTTTGGTGAGCTGCATTTTCAAAATCTAATTCTTGGAAATTAATCTCTTGCATTTAAAACATTTAAAACTACGTTGTTAATAAGTACTGAGGGAGGGCATTTTTGTTCTGGTGTCCTCTGTGTTTGTGTTGTGGGAAAATATTGGAATGGAATATGAAGCAAGAGGCGAAATGAAAAGATCAGAGACATGAAAGACTAGGAACAGGTATTAATTTAAAATAGTGTTCTGGAAGGAACTTCAGATGAATAATAAATTCCAACTGGATAAGTACACTTTGAGAAAAACTTTAGATGTGGGCACAAAGGGCCCAGTAAGACCAATATGCATTTGGTTGTTTTGTATGTGAAGCTCTATTGAGCATAGGTTAGAGATAATATGTGAAGTTTTCTTTCTCTTTATTTATTTTCCTTACTGTGTCAGAGAATAGTCAGAGCACTTTTTCTCAAATTCAAATACAGAGACTGAGTACAGTGTTTGAATTCTTTGGATCCGCTTTCAATATGTGAATGTTCACGTGTATCTGTTACTTTGTTCAACATTATCAGAGCTTGAGACTATTTTAAAAAAGACGCATCTCACCAAATTTCTTATATGCTTCATGTTCTTAATGCTTATTTTCTTTCTTCTTATCAAAGGTGTGGGATGAGGTTTAAGAAGTGAGTCAGCAAACTGTGCTTATTTGAGTGTGTTTGGGGGGACCAAGTCTTGTGTTCCTTGGCATATCATCTAATGTGTATCATGTGGTTTGTTTTCTATGAACAGACCTTCCTTTGAGTTTGTGTCAGAATAATCTTATGTTCTAAAGTGAGAAGATCTACACAAGGAGAAGCTGTTTCTTGAAACTGAGAACCTGCAGTGTTTTCTCATACATTCCTCTTTTTGGTTAACTTAGCAGAAAATGCCAGTTCTTTCTTGGTTTTGCTGTCTTGCACAATTCGTCACTTTCATTGAGGAGTGAGTTCTTTACCCATTACATCCCATGACTTGTTGGACAACAGCCCTCCCAGTATGTGTCTTTTTAGGGGAAGAGGAACCAGCCACTGTTGCAGCATTTTAAAACAACTCCTACTAATTTATCCAAGCTGTTAATAAAAACTAAATGGCGTGTGTGTGTTTAAATCAAGTGGTGTCTAATACATAGCACATAGTCTAAATATGATGAGCTTTGAAAAGAATACTAGAATCATTTAGGTTGAGTAAGACATGCAAGATGATCATCAAGTCCAACCATTAACCAAGTACTGCCAAATCTAAATGACATCCCTAAGCATATACATCTTTTTATTACCTCTAGAGATGGTGACTCAACAACTTGCCTTGGCAGCCTGTTCCAGTGTTTGACAATCCTTTTGGTGAAGAAAATTTCCTCAGTATCTGATTTAAACCATCCTGAGTGCAAATTGAGGCCATTTCTTCTTGTTCTATCACTTGGAAAATAGAACAACTCTCACCATGCTGCAGCCTCTTTTCAGGCAGCTGTAGAGAGTGGCACAGTTTCCCCTGAGTCTCCTTTTCTCCAGTCTAAACAACGCCAGCTCCATCAGCTGCTCCTCATAAGACTTGTGCTCCAGACGCACCACATTCCAGAACCTCAATGTCTTTCTTGTCATGAGGGTCCCCAAACTGGACACAGAACTCACGGTGTGGCCTCACCAGTGCCGAATACAGAGGGACAATACTGCCCTGGTTCTGCTGGCCACACTTGCTGATGCAGGCCAGCATGCCATTGGCCTTCTTGGCCACTTGGGCATGCTCCTGGCTCATGTTCAGTTGCTGTCAATCAGCACCTCCAGGTCCTTTTCTACTGGGCTGTTTTCCAGCCACTCTCCCCAGCCTGTAGTGCTGAGTGGAGTTGTTGTCACCCAAGGGCAGCACCCAGCACTTGGCTTTGCGAACTTCATACTGTTGGCCTCAGCCCATTGATCCAGCCTGTCCAATCCCACTGTAGAGCCTTCCTGCCCTTCAGCAGGTCACCGTCTGCCCAACTTGTGTCTCTGGAAACTTAGCAAAGAGTCACTTGATCCTCGTGTCCAGTTCATTTATAAGATGTCGTGCAGGGCTGGCTCCAACACTGTGTAACACCACTTGTCACAGGACACCAACTGGATATAACTCCATTCACCAGAATTCTCTGGGCCTTGCCATTCAGCCAGTTTTTTACCAAGCAAAGAGGGCACCACTCCAAATCACGAGAACTAGGAGAGTGCTGTGGGAAATGAAGTCAAACATTTTATTAAAGTCCACTTGAACAGTATCCTACATTTGTACTGTTGGTAAGGATAGTTCTGCAGAGTGTAAACATGTAGTATTCTGCAGTGTAAATAAACTTTTTTTTTAATTGTTTAATAAAAGGCCAACCATAACACTGTGCTCGGTGACCCATTATGTTGAGCCATTTGTAGGTGATAATGAGTTTGCTTGTCCTACACTGTGTGAATGACAGAATAAAGCCTTTGTATTTATTTCAGCTGGGAAAATTTCCTTTTATGTGGAAAATTCTGTAGAAGAAGGAAAGAATAAATTGTCAGAAATGGGAGAAGGACAGAACTGATGCACAGGGTGAGAGGAGCCCTCTTTGGTGTTAGAGACTTCTGTGACAGTGAAGTACAATGGTTGCAGTTGTACCCTGTGCCATTTGGGATTTGTTTTCTCCTTCATTGTGTGGCATCTCCCCAGAGAAGAAGGGAATTGAGTAAGAACTTAGAGTGTCTTATTCTTAGAATTAAGTGTGTTGACCTCTTTGAACTTGCAGGCCTGTTTTTAAATACAATTCCCTTAAGTTTTATGCTTGGGGGTTTTTTTGTTTGTGGGGTTGGGGTTTTTTTGGCACTAATACCAGTGCATGTATGTTGAAGAACATTCTATGTTTACAGGACGATTTGATTGTGCTAATTAGGTAGGTAGGTTATTGTGGATTCATTGTCTAGTTTCTAAAATGGATTAAAAGTATTTGTTGAGGCTTCAAACTTCTAGCAATACGGAGAGACAAAAGCAATGTAGAGAGAAAATTGTGGTACAAACTGAGAATACACAGTACTACATTATACATGGAAATTTTTAACAGTATGGTTTACTGAGCAGACACTTCCATCTTTTGCTAATGCAGTTCAGTATTGTGATTATAAGCAACAACAGTGAAGGCAGCCACATATGAATATATATTACCACAGTAGATGTTGAGTTATTATGCCAGTATTCCTCTTACTAGGAACAAATTTCAAGTGCTGACTTGCCCTTGTGCCCTTTGCAGACATCAGTTACGGTAGTGTGAGTAATGTTTTTATTGGTGTAAATGTTTGGATATTCTTTTGATGCCTTCTTAACAAATACAGTCAGTATAACATTCATTCACACACATAAAAGATTTCAGTCTTCAGTGGTCAAACACTAGCTTGTCCGTTTATGTATGCTGTGTTTCATATATATGTGAGCATACCTGTGTGTATCTATATGAATGTAGTTAAATACAGAGAAAAAGGTGGAAAGAGTGTGGGTTTCTTTGGGTTTTTTTTTTTTTTTGCGGTTTCTTTGGGGTTTTTTTTAGTAATTGTCCTAATTTCCCTGTCTCTGTTGATGTACCTGTATTGTTAGTCTCACATGCCTAAATGGCAAAGTTAGTAGTGAACACACACTGTATATATGTATATATACACCTTGTCTTGATTTCACCACTTTACTCTCATCCTGGCATCATTTTAAGTTTGTCAATTTTAGCACATTTTGTGACATTTAAAGAAATTTCTTTACAGTAATTAATATATTTTAATGGTACACATGCAAAGTTTAATGTGTTTCAGCTTTGTATATAGGAAAATTAGCCCTTTTTCTGTATCTATAATTCTGTGATTTTATTTAAAAATTTACCTTTAATTAAGAATTATATCTGTTTACATGCACAATAGGAGATCAGGACTCTGTGGAGGCCCAGAACCAGCTTTTAGCACCTTCTCCTGAAATGACACTTCCTGTATTGTGTAAGGTGGTGTTGATGTTGAAACATGGACACTTTACCTCAGATCTTGGTAGGTAGTTTGGAGATTGACTGGTAGAAAATGATCAGTAGCAAATATTTTTTAAAAATCTTATTGCATACTAGTACTATTTGTTGCATAACTTTTTAACTTTTCAGTTTTAAGAAAGCTTGAAATATTTGCTACCATAGTACATATTAATTGCAGGAAATACCTGCAGAAATAGCACGATTTTTTTTCTATTTTCTATCACCCATACCATTGACAAAGTTGACTTGAAAATTGAGACCATAAATTGGGAGATTAAGGTGGAATTAATATTTTTCCAACAATTGTTTTCATTTTTTTAATAGGGAGGTATGGCTGATATTTCTTCCCTTATTGAAGTTTGGCTGGTGTTTTTGAATTGAGAGTTAGAGATCCCCATTCCGAAAAAATATGATGATGTGATACAAAAGTAAATACTTGCTAATGTCTTTGTGAGTTTGGAGCACTCAAATTGCTTTGATTGATTCCTCCAAAAAATGATGGCACAACCCTTTCATATCTCACAGGATTCTTGTTTGCATGCAACAGGTGCTTTAAGTAATAGCAAATACTAATAAAATTCAATTTGAAGAACTTTGAGATGGCAGTGTGCTTCCTTGGTCCTTAAATCTGCTTCAGTATTAGAAAAGGAGGTGCTATAGTTGTGTTATGTGGGTTGCACTGTCATTTTTGTATGAGCAGTAGAGCTTGAAAATAAGAAATATATGCTCTTACTAAATACAGTTTCCATCTTAATGCTACTGAGTGCTGCAGTGCTAAATATGATGCTCATACTTTTACACTGTTCTAATGTCTCTGTGTGTTTTAAATTTATGTGCAGCAAAATAATATTCCAGGATTTTGAATGAGAAACTGATATCTAATAATCAAATTCTTAGGACTGTTTCAAATACTTTTTGAAACTTAAGCTGTTCAGACTTAGCTGTCTCATTGTTTTTTATATTTCCTAAACATCCAGTTAAACGAGAAATGCATTTTAGAGAAGGAACTAATACAGAGAAAACACTGGACATAGATGTCCGTCTGATGTAGAATAAGCTACAAATTACATATTCAGGTTTTTAATGTGTTTTGACCGTAAATAAAACAAAGATTTGGTGGAATCTGTTCTATGCTATTGGTATGCAGTTTGCTATTGCATGCCACAGATCTTCACAGAAATACTTTGCATGAAGGATTCATTGTCAGTTCTAGTTGCTGAAGAACAAATTCGCTTTTGTGCCCACTGTCAGTAAATAATGAATTAATCCTGTTAACCATGAGTGAATTATGGATGGCCCAGAAAGATTACTGATGAGTGTTCTTGGTACAGTTGTCAGATATAGTAACAGTGTAATTGATATGTGCCATCGTAGCTTTCAAACACAAAAAAAAGAGAGGGACTTGCATCTTCTTTTTGCCACGTCTGATAATGTTGCTCTCGTTTTACAAATTGTGTTCTTTTTACTAAATGCTATGAAAAGTTGTGCTGTTCCACTATTAGAAGGGCTCTTTAATTCACATAAATTGCTAAGAAACCTGATACATATAAAGCTGCTACAGAGATTTTGTACCGGCAACCTGACATGGCTGTTGTACATTGGTTTCCATTTTAAGATGAAGTGACTAGTTTTCTTCTTACCACATGATGATATTTCAAAAGCAAGTTGAAGAAAGGGTTCATTTCAGAATTAGGTACCTTGCTAAGCATGCTTCTGTCTGAATTGAAATACAAAATACTTTCTTCCTAAATCCACAGAGATGTCACCAGGAGGGTTTGTTTTTTTTAACTGCCTTTTTTTTTTTGAGGGTTTTTTGAGTTTTTTGTAGCAGCTGTATGAGCAGTTAGTGTCATGCTATATTTGTGGAATTTTCATCCCAAGTACTAGTTACAGATTTATTTTCTTAATTCTTGACAGTGTCAGAATTAAGAAAAAAATTAAGAAAAAGCTCTGAAGTGCAGAAAGAAATGGTATTCCATTTTGAATACTCAGAAGTATCTGGTGTTCAGTGGGGAATGTAGATACAGGGATACTTTGTGTCTCAAGTGTACATTTTGAAGTACCCCAAGGTACTATCTAAGTTGCACTTGGCTTCTTTCACAGGAAAAGGCTTCAAAAAGCCTTGTGTTTAGCAGTGAATGAAAATCAATTGCAGAATCACGGTGGCTGAAGTTGGAAAGAATTTCTAGAGGTCATCTGGTCCAGCTCTCCTGCTGAAACAGGGCTAGCTAGAACCAAGTGCCCGGGACCATGGCTTTTGAGATATCCAGGGAGGGAGACTCCACAGCCACTGTGAAACCCGCGCCAGGGCTCATTCACTCTCCAGAGTAAAGAAGTGTTACTCATGTTCAAATGGAGCCTCCTGTGTCTCACTGATGAGATGCCCCTGAGCCTTCCTTTTCTAGGCTGAGCAGTCAGTCCAAGGCTGTCTCAGCCTTTCTTTATATAAGAGGTGCTCTAGGTGCTTAATCATCTTTGTGACCCTTTATCGGACTCTCCAGTATGTCAATATTTCTCTTGTGCTGCGGAGCCCAGAACTGCACACAGTACTCCAGATGCTATGTGGTAGGACTTTTGTAAGAGTTGGCTCATTTTGGCCTTCCTTTCAATCACCTGCTTTGTTTGAAACAGTTTGCAGATTTGGGAAGGTCTGTATTTCTTTGCCATTTTTTTATTAGACCAAATTCAGATTTCTTTTAGTGTTCCTTTATCAGGAAGTTGTCGAGTATGTGCCCAAACAGCCATGTTTCCAAGTTATGTCCTGGTTACAACTCTGAAATCAAAGCGTGACTAGAATGAAATGGCTTCGAATATTATTGGTAGTGAGTTTTTTAGGTAAAATTGGAATGGTTCTTAAAAAAACACCATGAATTGTTTACATTCTAGAATTTGTGTTAAGTGCCTGGAGGATGCAGGCCATGGACATCAATATTAGAATTTTTATTTTCTCACCGTATACTCCTTTACCTCCTCTTTACCACTTTTTTGTACCAAGGCTGTGCTCATTGTCAACAGCTGTAACATTTTGCAGTTCTTACCAGAGGAGTCACTGTATCTGTTTCAGATGTTCTCTTATTCATGAGAAGAGGCTTAACAATTATGTGAATGGTGGTGAATTGAAGCAAAGGTTCTGAATCCTGCTTACCCTGCAGAAGTCCAGCAAGCAGTGTAACATGCTCTAGTTGGACTGGCACACAGTTGGCAGGATGAAAAGTATTGCTACGTTGGCCAATGTGGCCAGCAAAATTCTTTGGACAAATCCAATTATACTAGCAAAAGATTCTTATTTCCGATGTTTATTTTGTCAGCTAAAGTTCCTCTAAAGAGCTTTTGCCAGTGAAAGATGTGTGTCATTGCAGTATGATTCTGCTGCCAAATCTTTATACATGGACAACTCCTTTGTCCTCAGCCCTGAGTCCAACTGGATAGTCCTTGTTTATTTTGTCTTGGAAAAAGTGCATCAATTAGCCTTGTAAGTAGTCCACTTTTTCATAAAATCTGTTACTTTTTTGCCACTTGTGGCACAGGGCTTTTAATTTACTCTACCTAGTTGCTTTTTTTAGTAGCTCCTTTCTATATTTATTTAAAGCTAGAATTTTAAGAGTATATTTAAAGGAAATATCAAGCTTTATGTACCTCAAGAGCTTTTCATGTGGCAGCTTGCAAGTTAATGTGATCCCACTTTTTTCATCCTGTTTCTTTTCTGCACTGTTACAGAAAATGGGGGTGTGGATTCCTCAGGAATAAGACAGGACAATGAGGAAGTGAAAGCTTTGGCTTTCATGAAAGCTGAGAGTTTCCAGCATGTGAGCCCCAGGACACCAGTGCTAATTAAATGGGGACCTGATCGGGAGTGAAGCAAGGGAAAGCTTGTCAGGGATGGATGATAAAACCTGTGCTTATTAACATATGATGTATATGCAGTGTCCTGTTTTGCTCATTAGGGAACTGACTGATGGTGCTGTCCGTATTCCAAGATCTGCAGCTGGCCTCCGTTGTGTGTACTGGTGCAAAATTACATGCAGATGGGGGGATGTGAACTCCCCTGGGTTATCGTGGCAATGAGATAAAATGTCATTGGGACTTTACATACCTGAATGGGGGAGACAAGCTGTCCTGGTTTACCATAAGAAATTCTTCTCACCCCCTACACCAACCCTTTCTATTTTCATTAAATATTCTTGTTTAGAGCAAGAGGTGAAGAGCCATTGTTTTTTCCCATATTCTTGTTAGTTTTTACTAACAAGAGGTAGCCACCATATCACTCTTTCTGGATTGTAGTATCTAACACAGTCCTTACAGTTTTTTATTTACGTTGTTAGTGTAAGAGTTTTGTGGTTTCTGTAAGGGAATGTGGAAGGAGAAAGCATCAGCTCTTGTAAGTTATGTCTGGTCAAGGAACTTTTCAGTGGCATGAGAGGATAATAAGAAAAGGAGGAATAAATAGGAATATTCTGGGATATAAATCTGTTGAATCAAGAAATAATGGAGGCAGATTGTCTTAGTTCGAAAGACA